>VYZX01016962.1:39610-50542 GCA_013401335.1 Brachypteracias leptosomus | reverse complement strand
AATTATGTCCCGTACTAATGGAACTGATTAACCTCTCCTCCACAAAAAAGCACACTAGCCAGGTCCTTAGAACAACATAATATCTTGACCAGCCAAAGAAGCCAGTATTTAACTTTTTAGCTATTACAAAAAAAGTAGCAAAAAGAAAAACTACTGTAAAAATTTTTTTTAAAATTCCAGCAATATGACATTGGGCAGATGTTGAACCTTCACTGGTTCAGACCAGGGCACAGACCAAAGACTGCCCTGGGAACTCCTGTTTATACACTTCATGGCCCTGGCACAAGGTGATCTCCATGCTTTTCTGTGAGATCTCTGCAGTGATTTAGTGACTTTGATACAATGAGCTACAAGAAGAAAGTCTCCAAAGCATAGAAGTAAATATCTTGGTATGTCTAATTTATCTCCAATAAGAGCCAGTGAGAGCAGTCAGTAACTACTACCTTTCTGTCGCATGCTCTCAGAGTTTAACGTTATGCTCTTTTCAGCATTTACAGAGGACCATCAGCAAAACAGACAGGGAGACAGCATGTCCTCACATTCCAACGTGATAATGATTTTCAGCACTCTGTTGTTTTTTCATGATACCTTTCAACAAATGCATATATATATCTAATTTTTATAATGACAAAGTAAACACCTGGATGCAAGCCTTCCAGAGCCAGAGGGTTACTTCAGGGTGAAGTGACAGCAATGTACTCCTTGGGGGACACTGGTAGGGACTAAAAGAGCAGGCACCACTAGCTATGGGTCACTCTGAATAGAAGCATAAAGATTTAAGAAGTCAGAAGCACCAGAAAGCCGTTGCACCTTCCCATGACTCGCCATGTTTATGAAGGGATGTAGTCTCAACTGCTTTATTATGTGCTGAATTCAATGCTGCCTATGTGAGTGATACATGCTCACAGAATAGCTACTGGATTAGCCCTTGATCTTAAGGGCAATATATGCCTATTTTGTCTATGATTAGGCATTAAAATGCTCTACATAGTCAAAATGATGCCAGCCCAGGAAAGGAGAGCAGCAACACTTTATGTGCCTAACAAATTTTAGTAGTGAGAACATGAGATGTCTCAGAATTCTGTCACACTACAAGTAAAGATGGATTTTATGGGGATGGTTCACCTGGAACCACAGGCATAAATTAATCCCAGGTGGCTCTTCTGGTACATAAGCGTTGGGGTTTTTTGAATCTGGCTCTATGTTTCTTCCTCCCTTGTAACAATCCTGACAAACAATCTATTTGTCTGTGACCTCCACCCTGGATTACTATAACTCACTATGTGGTTAAAGCTGAACGTGAGGGTAAAGAAAGGGCTCCAGATGTGACTGTTCATCTTTTCCATTGCTCACATTATTATACAATAACAGACCTGCATTTAAAGCTCTCCACAAGCTCCCACGTAGTTTCTAAACCAGACCCAATAAGGAACTGAGGCATTTTAGGTTATCCATTCTCGTGATTTAATAGGTACCCTGTTTCAGTGCATAGGGAGAGTTAGAAGACTTAGAATTGCAAACTAGACAGCCCAGATGCTGAGAAGCCTAGGATGCACTATGCACAGAGGCATATCTGAAAGTTCTTCCAGAGTGTAAGGGTCTCCTAGCACCAAAAGTAGCAATTCTTTGTAGTAGTCAGGAACACAGACATTTAGCACACCCAAGGAACTGAGCAGAGCTAGATCTTTTATTCTGCAGTCTGTGCTCTACATAGGTCTTTTATTTAATATAAAAGTTGTGGTAGTAGTGAAACCACTCACTTTTACCTCAGATGTTGTAGTTAGTATACTTACCAAAAAAGTGGACAGTATCAGTTCAGTTTCTAGCCTGGCCTACACCATCTTTAAGTAAAAAAACTCTTATCTGTTGTAGAGACCTTTTTTTCTTGTAATCTTTCTGGCCTTAGAAATTTTGAATTCCATCCTACCCAGTGGCACAACTTCATCCAGATTTACTAGACAGCACATTCTTTTTCATTTCTGTGTATTGCCAGGTGGATAGATCCACTTAGTAGGATGCCAAAAAATGTGCATTTTAATCTCCCTAGGCTGAGTAGCAAGCTGATCTCAGATCAATTGTTTAGTCCAACATTCAGGTTAATATTTAAAAGGTGGTTTGCATCACAACTACTTTTTTGTCAAGGGGTGACTTCACTTTCATTCTTTGAGAATCTCAACCTTGCTTGTGCTGGCTAAACATCCTTGCAGGATCTTGGGTGGAAGAAAATTCATCAAGCCCTACATGAGAACTGCACACTTCAGCTCATAATAATTCTGCACCTGCACAGAATCAAACTAAAGAGGAAATTTTATTGTTAAACAGGAAAGTATTACAGTGTGGTTAGTGCCTTTCAGGAGTAAATGGCACCCGAATTAGGGAGCCTTTAGAATGTCAATTCCAACACTGTGTTTAGGCTTAACTACTAATTATTACACTAAACACAGCCTAAGCACTGCTTCAGATTCCTCACTTCTTCATTGGCTCTATTCCATCACAGAATTTTAAAACATGTGAGTGCTTCAAGACCTGGTTTTATTCAAGTTCATGTTTTGATATATGAGTCCCAGTGGCTAAATAACAAAGCCCCAGCTGAAACATGGGAAAACGAGGACAGAGCATTTTCTATGGTGATCTAACTATGCATCCAAAGCACGTCAAGCAAATCAGGGTGTTCACATCTTTAAAAGTACTTGAAAGTCTTTCTACTAGATACTGAGGGAAAGGATACAATTTAGAATTTTGGATTGATAGGCAAGATATTTCCTGCCTCACCTGAACATATTTCTTTGCATATTCTTTGACTCTTATGATGAGAAGAGTGAAATCATGTAGTTTATATTATTTTTGACTATCATTTCAATATAAACAGGATAAAGGTTTTATATCAAATTTATAGCTTTGAGTTATCTGGCATGCAAAGTTTGACTTTCTAAGCTGTGCCAATTCTAAACTACAATACGGGCTAAAAGATCTCAGAAAAAGTTAATTTCAGAATTTCAAAGGCAAACTGAGACTCAGCGGTAACTTGGCAGAGTTGAGTTCCAGAGAAAAACGATTCAGCCTTTTTCTTCTTTAGATGTTATCTTTCACTTCCTTTCATCTTACCTTTTCCCAGCCTTCCATATTTTGGAGGAAAATGGAGAATATGAAAAAGATCATAGTCCAGGGTTTTCGATTTTCATGTTAACAGATTATGTTCAGAAAAATTACACATCAAGGTTAAGCACACAGAGAATTACAGAAGGATGCTACACAACCAGCCAATAACAGTACCGATGGTTTAGACTGAAAAAATGACAATATATTCATGGCACATTTGAACAATTTATAAACAGGATAAGGCTCTCTGAATTTGTCCATTATTGATCTAAATATGACAATGCCATCAACTGGCATCTTGCTGATCTAAGATATTTAAAAGAACAGTATCACTATCAGTAGAGCACAGAGAAAAATTGTGATTCCTTTCATGTAAGCTAGTCCAGCAGAATATTATTATCCTCAAAACCTCATTAATTATAAGTGAGAATGCTAGTTCATAGACTATAGAATAAAAAATGAAATTGTTCGATGAGACCCTGGACGAAAAAAAATAGCTCCTTCTACACTACTACTACCCTGAATAATGATTGAAAACCTTGCCAATTTTTAATTGTTTCACACAATTAGGTTTTAATACAGTTGATGAAAAAAAGCAACTACAACAAATTTAACATATGCAACAAATAAGAAAATTTGCATTAGATTTGGAGGATCTGGCAGACTGCCATTCACCACAAAGTCTTGGAACAAGATAAAGTCATCCATAACTTAACAGATGTTAAACAAAACAAAAGTTTTAAAGTGCTATTGCTAAAAAATTCTTATAATGAATTCAGATTTGGCTCCATGTTCATAACACAACTGACTTGACCAAAAAAAAAAAATATTCAGATAAATAAAACAACAGAATGGCCACACACAGTGTGGGATCTCATAAACTACTGCAAATATTTGCACTATTCTAAAAGTCATCTTGATTTAAAATTTACTATGTATTCACTGCCTCTATCCAGTCTTCCCCCCAAAATCTAAAATTTAATTTAAAACATGGTAAAATGACCCGGTGTTTACACATCTTTCTCATCTGTAGAAGTACCAAGCACAGACTTCTGTACTACAGTCATTTATTTTTTACTAACAAATCAGACAATTTTTGACAAGACAGTGCAGTACAATAACTCTTCCCATAATGAAAAGTTATATATGGGTACCATTTTGATTATTTTCTGAAATGGTTTTCTTATATTTGTTTTCTTGATATAAATGTCCATGGTCAAGGTGGATGACAAATGTAATTAAGCTGCAAAAAAATCCATTTACTTGATAGTTCCAGTATTGAAAGAAGCTTGTGCAACTTTTGAGTTTGTTGTCTTGTTCAAAGCTGTACAGATGAAGTTTCCAGTTTCCATCACTTCATAAAGATTTACTCCCTAAAAAAGAGGCAAAAAAGGTTAATAATAATAAATTGCACATGCTGAAAATGCTTAATTCCAATGTTTTTTTGCCTCAGGGTATATTTTTTTCCAAATAAAGGGCCTGATTCACATCATAGGTCAGTAATCGAGATTACACAATAGTCACAGCTTTCAGTGGTTTGAGGGGTTCTACTACTTTAAGAGTGATTCAACAGCAGTGGATGAAATACTTGAGTAATATCTTTCAAACTCAAGAGTATCTGGAATAACAACTAGAAGTAGCTGGAAGAAAAATACACTGTCTACTGTCTTTTTAGGATGTCTGGTAGTGGTAAGACTAGGGGGAATGAGTCAAAACTAGAGGTGGGTAGATTCAGATTAGATGTTAGGAAGAAGTTCTTCACCATGAGGGTGGTGAGACACTGGAACAGGTTGCCCAGAGAGGTGGTGGAAGCCCCATCCCTGGAAATTTTTAAGGCCAGGCTGGATGGGGTTCGGAGCAACCTGATCTAGTGGGAGGCGTCCCTGCTCATGGCAGGGGGGTTGGAACTAGATGATCTTTAAGGTTCCTTCCAACCCTGACAATTCTATGATTCTATGTGCTGTACCTACTGTATCACCCAACACTAAGAAACTTCATGCTTACAAGTTATCTCATCTGCAGCTCAGGAAAATAGAGGAAGCACACTAGTATTGGCAACTGACTTCAGTGAGAAATGGGATCCTGCATTCTCTCGAATAAATATAATCTCCTTCTTGACAAAATTCCTTGCAACACAAAATTACAATCTATCTTGCTAGCACAACCAAGAAAAAAAAGTGCAGCTGTTTGATGCGCCCAAGCTAACAGAATGTTCCTTGAGCAAATAACTTAAGTAACATAAGACATGTATCAGTACTGCTTGGTTGCTAAAATGGAATCAGATCCCTGATTAAAGAGGAAAAAAATACTTCTTTACTAGTCTCTTGGATTACTCATGTATAGTAAAAGTTTTAGAGTTAGATTGTGTAAGTGATGTAAATACTTGCTTCAAAGATCGGAATTTAGAAGCCAGTGAAGTTCCTGTAGAAAGGATGCAAAAGGGAACTTTGAACTACCAATCCCCTGAGCAGTCACATAAAACTGGGAGAAGTCTGTCACTCAACATTAAATAGTACAAGATGTATTGCACCAGAAATACACTTTCATAACATCTACAGATTTATGCACTAACATTCAGACCAAGACCTGACTTAGATGCTTAATCTTTTAATTGGATCTAGCACTTATTTCCATGTTCTACAGTAAACTTAACCTTTTTCATTCTTGGAACTGGCTAAAAATGTCGATGAGAATAGAAATTACTTCACAGAAATGTAATAAAAAACGTTTTTCATTTGAAAAGAAAAAATGCTTCCAAGTTTCCAATCAGGTCTAGTATTTAATGCCATATAAAACATTGTTCAAAGACATCCTTTTATAATCGTCTCATTTTAATACCATTAAAACAGGGGTGATTTCAGATTATTCTGTTTATCCTTTAATGATCATTACTTAGGTTTAGTTTGTAGAGTGCTATTGCGCATAATGTAATCTAAAAAATTCTTAGAGAATCTGTGCTTTTTCACTAGTAAGAAATGAGAAACATACCACCATAGACATATTTGGTAGTTAGATTTTGGAAGATAGCAAAATAAAACCCCCAAACTATACAAAATTCACATTTTCATCACTGTAACACTGCACAATATGGTATGTGTTGATAAGAAACATATGTTCACAGTTCGCATTCATTAAATGGAATACGAGCATCTCTGCCTTTCATGTTGTCTTGCTTGTGTAAGTGTTGTGAACCAAAGAGGATTACCATGAGGGCACAAAAACCAACATTCACAAGCATGACTCACAGATGGGGATGGGAAAAGAGTAGTGACACTGGTTGTAAGGCTGTTGAGTAAAAATGTCTTCAGACGGATACTCAGAAATGTACTTAAGTGTACTTTGTAACCAGTCCATATATGCAGAATTATTCCTTGACACCAAGGAATGAAACCACGAAACTCCAATAGTATCTATAAAATTGACTAAGTGCCTTAAGTCAGAAAAGCTTCTGCCAGAAAGCAAAGTCCTTTGACTCCCATTGGCTTCAATTAATCAGTTCTCATTCAGTATTCATAAATACCAAGTCTATTATCTCTCTGTCTCCGTTTAAGGCTCAGAGCAACCCCCCACGGAGCAGAATTTGTTTCACCCCTCTTCCCCCTCCCCTCTTCCCTCCCAGGGGAGGAAGAAAGGCCTCACACAAAGTTGGAAAGTTAAGATTACAACTTTTAACAGAGAGTAACAAAAGGGATATCAAAGGAAGGGAGATATACAGAGGTAACAAGGGAAGGTATAGATTTCTTTCTGCAGTAGTTTAAATACAAGCCACACACATTGCAGTTTTGGCAGCTCTTTATATGTTGTCCTTGAACTTCACTCCCAAAGTCTATGTCTAAGTTAAAGGTAAAGTCACTATATTGCTCGAGTTAGTACAAACTCGTTGTGCCAGGCTTCCAGCACAATGATGACCAACAGGAAGATCAAAGAGCAAATTCTTTGGAGAAGGCAGCATGACTTGGTTTCCAGGAATACAGAATAATTAACATGTCAACCAAGCCAGGGATACTAAATTTGTGTTCTTGAAGTGTGGATGCTCACTGGTAAGGTTCATTAAAGTGCAGCTCAGTGTAGATAAGCTGCTTTTCTCTCTCCTCCATGAACAGGACTGAAAATAAAAATTACTGTGAAGCCTGCTAGCCAATAACTGATTTTGTATAATTTTGAAATATATCAAATGGATACCTAAGAAATAGCAATGTCCTGTGCTTGAGCTGCAAACACCACATTTTTTTCTACTTTAAAGCCAGAAAAATTGACAAGAAATTAATAAGCACTATGAATCAAATCCAAAGCTTTGTGAAAAAAAGCTGAAGTCTGCTCGGTCTTTTTACTGAAGACCTTAGCCTCATGGGGCCATGTCTACAGTATGATCATTTTGTGGTTACTGAGGCAGAGCAATGACTCAAAGCAGTTGCTACTGAGCTCCTTAGGGCTCCACGTAGGGAGAGGGGGGTCATTCAAATTCTTTTCAAATACACAAACCATGTGTCAAGCCATGTTAAAGCACTGAGTTTTCAAAAACTACTATTTGCTCCCAATATTTTATTGTACAGTACAAGTAATTGTCAGGTATGTATGTTTAATAGCAAAATATTTTTGTTTTACTTAAAGTCTGAAGTAGAAAGTAAAAATATCTTACGGTATTGATCCCCAGACCATTCAGCATGTATAACACATCCTCTGTGGCTACATTTCCAGTGGCACCTTTTGCATAGGGACAACCACCCAGTCCTGCAACAGATGAATCCACAACAGCAACTCCCATCTGGAAGACAACAACACAAAAATGCAACATTGGCACAGAGTATTATTTATAATTATGCATAAATAGCAGGCAATACATATTAGTTACCATGGATAAAATGCACATTTCTCCACAAATGGATGTATTCCTTGGAGGAAATTCTTTATAATGGCCTTAGTCCTGACATCTTTGTAAGGTAAGACTCTTCAAACACAGGATATGGAACAGAAAACTAACGGTCCATTACTTGTGATTTTGGCAGGTAAAATGATTGCTGCTATAGAGCCAAGCAGAGTTTTATGTCTTTTCTCTCTTTATCTCTCTACATGTTGTTTTTAAGTAGTCTGCATCTATTCCTTACATGCAACCAAATACAATAAATGCATTTATTCAAATGTGTAATTTTAAACATATGTGTAAGTCTTTGCAAGTTGGAAGTCCTAAAATTAGTGTCTGATTTATGTGTCATCCAAAAGATTTTGGGACATCTACCCTCTAAGATGTGTTTTATATTATTGGCTGTTCTTCCACAAAGAACTTCCCTCTTAGCATTTTCTCTCTTCACATTTTATTTTCTTTCCTCTTTATTAGAGACTATGAAACCATCATGTAAATATTTTTTTTTGTTCTTGTTTTAGAGGAAGACTACAAGGTATTTTCACCTTGTACTGGTTTTGGCTGGAGTTAATTTTCTTCACAGTAGCTGGTATGGGGCTATGTTTTGGGTTTGTACTGAAAATAATGTTGATAATTCAGGGATGTTTTAGCTATTGCTGAGCAGTGCTTAATCAGAGTCATGGTCTTCATTGCTTTGCACACCACCCCACCAGGGAGCAGGCTGGGGGTGCACAAGAAGTTGGGAGGGGACACAGCCAGGACAGCTGACCCCAACTGACCAAAGGGATATTCCATATCATATGACATCATGCTCATCATACAAAGATGGGGGAAGAAGGAGAAAGAGGGGACATTCAGAGTGACGGTGTTTCTCTTCCCAAGTAACCGCTCATGTGTGATGGAGCCCTGCTGCCCTGGAGATGGATGAACACCCACCTGCAGATGGGAAGCAGGTAATCAATTCCTTGTATTGATTTGCTTGCACATGCAGCTTTTGCTTTACCTATTAAAACGTCTTTATCTCAAACCTGGAGTTTTCTCACTTTCACCTTTCTGATTCTCTCCCCCATCCCACTGGAGTAAGCAAATGAGCAGCTGTGTGGGGCTTAGTTGCCAGCTGGGGTTAATCCACAACATACTCAAACTGAACTCTACAATGTCAGGAAAAATTAAATTCTGGTAGATCTCTTGAAGAGTTCATGGGCTTATATCAAGTTTAAAGAACTTTATCCTGGGGGGTCTGACCCATTGGTTATTGTATTCACCCGTCTAGAAGAAAACATTATCCCCCAAATAGCAAATTTCACACCCTAACATAAGTCCTGGAGCAGCATTCAAAAGCCTAGTTTTTAAGATGCTTGGAATAACTGAATAGCTTGGGTATCATGGAAGTTCTCCATAGATATAGATTCCAATCTTTGAATATTTTTAAGGAAATACTTGATGCACAGTGTTAAGCTTTCTCATTTAAATTAAGACTTGAAAAAAACAGTCAGCTGCCATAAATATAGTTCTCTGGCTTATTTTCTTCCTACTGCATTCAAGCTCCTTCTCTCTCCTGATCCCCTCTCTGTACACTCATGATAAAAAATAGTAAACTAGTTACCAACTCCACCCAACAGATAATACTATATTTCCTATGGGATAAAGCCTTCCCTGGGAGATTGGTCAGGGAATCGAGCTTGTGATTTCCACTGACTTGTTTAATAAGCTCTTTCACCCTCTTCTTTCTGTGATTAGGTTTTAAGACAAAGCTGAAATTGGGAAACACTTTTTTCTGTTTTAACATTAAGTATGTGATCCAGGACATTGGTTCTTCCTTAGAGAAAGTACTTCAGACTTCTCCTTGAAGATTAGATGCCTTTGGAGGCATTCAGGCTCTAGAGATAATCAGAGGCAGGCAATGACATTAGGCAGAGATTATTAGATCTTCAAAGACACCAGCTTCTCTCTACCTTAAGAACACTAGTGGGTTCTCCTCCCCTTTGGGCTACTTTAGGAAGACATCACAGAATGTTAGGGATTAGAAGGGACCTCAAAAGATCATCTAGTCCAATCCCCCTGCCGGAGCAGGATCACCTAGATCAAGTTGCACAGGAACACGTCTAGGTGGGCTTTAAATGTCTCCAGAGAAGGAGATTCCACAACCTCCCTGGACAGCCTGTTCCAGTGCTCTGTCACCCTCACCGTGAAGAAGTTTTTTCTCATATTTATGCAGAACCTCCTATGTTCCAGCTTCCGTCTGTTGCCCCTTGTCCTATCATTGGATATCACTGAGAAGAGTCTGGCTCCATCCTCCTGACACTCACCCTTTACATATTTATAAACATTAATGAGGTCACCCCTCAGTCTCCTCCAAGCTAAAGAGACCCAGCTTCCTCAGCTTTTCCTCATAAGGGAGATCATCATCTCCCTTAATCATCTTTGTGGCTCTGCGCTGGACTCTCTCAAGCAGTTCTGTGTCCTTCTTGAACTGAGGGGCCCAGAACTAGGCACAATATTCCAGTTGCAGTCTCACCAGGGCAGAGTAGAGGGGGAGGAGAACCTCTGTTGACCTATAGTCACAGCCCTTCTAATACACCCTAGGATGCCACTGGCCTTCTTGGCCACAAGGGCACATTGCTGGCTCATGGTCATCCTGCTGTCCACCAGGACCCCCAGGTCCCTTTCCCCTATGCCGCTCTCCAACAGGTCAGTCCCCAACTTATACTGGTACATGCATCAAAAGTTTAGAAATCAGGCAGACTGAATCAGGGTGCAATCACAGTTCAAATTCAGGAGTTCCTCTGCAGAGATAAGTTTTCAAAACTCCAACTTTGACTTTGGGTGTGGAGAGATTCCGTGGTTAAACCATGCCTGTTACTCACATCTGCAAGTCAGTTAAGATAAGCTTAGAGGCCTGACTGTACAGAGAGCTGATTTCTGTTGCTCTCTTTCTGAGGGACCTATCTGCCCCCATAGGCTAGTCTGGG
>VYZX01016962.1:17798-38868 GCA_013401335.1 Brachypteracias leptosomus | reverse complement strand
CAGCCCTTCTAATACACCCTAGGATGCCACTGGCCTTCTTGGCCACAAGGGCACATTGCTGGCTCATGGTCATCCTGCTGTCCACCAGGACCCCCAGGTCCCTTTCCCCTATGCCGCTCTCCAACAGGTCAGTCCCCAACTTATACTGGTACATGCATCAAAAGTTTAGAAATCAGGCAGACTGAATCAGGGTGCAATCACAGTTCAAATTCAGGAGTTCCTCTGCAGAGATAAGTTTTCAAAACTCCAACTTTGACTTTGGGTGTGGAGAGATTCCGTGGTTAAACCATGCCTGTTACTCACATCTGCAAGTCAGTTAAGATAAGCTTAGAGGCCTGACTGTACAGAGAGCTGATTTCTGTTGCTCTCTTTCTGAGGGACCTATCTGCCCCCATAGGCTAGTCTGGGAGCCTGAGCTTCTCCTTCACAGTCATGAATCCAATTAGCTGGCAAGGTAGGCAAAAGATGACATCCTGCATATTGCAGGTGCTAAGTCCCCTTTCCGAATAAACCCATTGGAGTTTTTTTTTCACTTCTGAAATAAAATTCCCTATTGTTTTGTTGTATTTGCTTCTAGTTTTAGTAGTGCTTTCCATACTTTTATAATTGGCCTTACAGGCTCTTTGAAGTTCCAACATTTCTGGAGGGCAACAATAAAGAGTAATCCAGTGAAGTATTGTTCCAGGTCCTGTTTTCAGACAGGGAACATCCTATTGAGCTAGGTAACTTCTCAAAGCCTGTAATAAGGACCTCAAAGGAGCCAAGGTGCATAACTGTGACAAGCAAGACAGTACTCTTAAACATTACTCACACAATGAGACTTTCTAAGAAAGAATATTGTACTTCAAAGTACTCTAATCTGTGAATTATCAAGTGAATCACCAAAGTACATGTTTCACATTTCAGTCACTTGTCACACACTTTGTTTGTGTAACCCACTGGTCACAAAATGTGTTACACAACACATCTGTGTCCAATACACAAAGGATATGCGTTTATGATAGCTTTCAACTGGAAATTCTGTTTCTTTTTGCACTAGATGCTAAGATTCATACATATACACTGGAAGTCATTGCTCCAAGGTCCACAGGGGCAGCTTTCAGGCTTGCAAGTGTCCCTGCAGAAACACACCTAAGGCCTCTTAGTGGGAAGACTTAGAGTATGGTGAAGGTCCAGGGAGGAGAAAAGGGAGACTAATATGTAGAATTGCTGGTATGATGCAAGTATGCATCCCATCTATCATGCCTGCTCTCTGTTTGATTTTGAGATTTCCATGAGATATGACTGTTTCAGAGGTTAAAAAGTAGAAGAAATTGTCTTTCATGGAGTATTTCCTCAGCTGTAACATTATGTCATAACTGCTAAAGCATTCTTCTTGATGTACTTTTTTTCCAATAACTTTTACACAGGGATAAAAGCTATAGGCAAATAATGTGCAGAGGTACATCACGGCTGTTAAACTCCCAAGGAAGATCAACAGGCTTTAGTAGCATATAAGCAGTAACTGCCTAACTCCAGTGAATTATCTCATGAAATGCTTGTCCTTGTGCAAAATTGGGAAAAATATTAACTAAATTGTATTTGGTGAAAACAGCCAGAAAAATTTGCCAAGTTAAGGCCTGGGAGAACCTCCTCCTGTGGGGTGTGTATTACTATCAGTAGCCCACTCCAGACCTTCACAGAGCTCTCTCCCTGTGAGAAAAAACAAGAAACAATACACTGCCAGCATTAAAAGGGTGTGTATTCTAAAGGCACTGGATATATATGTATTAATTTCTTTATGCTCGTACAAACATTTGTGATGCCACCGTAATTCTGCATTTGCAATGCAAGTTTCATAATGCTGTGCTACATGTTGCTTATTATTGTTTGTTGAAAGTATCTGTGAATACATGGAGGTGTATGGGATACTACAGTAACATGAAGGTAACATGAAGTACCTATCTTTGTATAAGCACATCCACTAGTATTCTCAGGCAGCTTTGTCTGAGTTAATTCAAACTACCTCCACTGGAAGGGGAAGTAAGCTCAGTTGATTTAGCTTAATGTAGATGCAAAAGCATTAAAATATAATGCGTCCTGCTGACTAAGATGTGGGAGCAGTAACCTCCAGATAATTGACAGTGATAATTGCTTTGTCTGCTAAACCATCAGCTATTATAGATAAACAGAAAGGAGAAAGTCTAGGTACAGGTTTACACTGGCAACATCCTCAGCGTGGCAGCTTTCATCCTAGTACAGGACACTTAAACCATTATTTCCCAGAAGCAGTGTATAAACATGTTTATGTCTTTATAATGGTATCTGCATCAGGATTGATTTACCATTTTAACACTCAGCCATTTGTAGACAAGGTCTTGACGTGGTGTATCCAATACAGCAGCTCTGACTGACCTCCAAATCTAACACATCTTCAAATCAGTGCTCTTAATATGCAATGAGCAGGTGTCTCTGCCTTTAAGATACTGTCCTTTACAGTTCTCTTCACAATACTTCTGATAAGATGTCTACTGCAACATACTGTTATTTCAGCAGCAGACTCAGCTGCATCTCTCTGCTCTCGCATGTGGTATGGGCAAATATAATGTGTTTTCTGATTCATGTGCAGAACCACTACAGTTCATCTCCAAAAAGTCCTTAAATAATCCATACTCCAAGCTCCATTCTAACAGTGATAAAAACAGATGTTGGAAAATATCCTTCAGCAGCACTACTAACTAATTTAGGGGTTAATATTACAGCACAGCCTGCCCAAGCACTAGAGTCTGAAATAGCACCTAATAAATAACTTCTCTGCAAGTTTGAGCAGCTATGAAGCTGTTTTGCTTTTGCAGCCATTAAAAGCGTAATGGGCTCTAAAAGAAAAGCTAAAATTTGACATAATGTGTAAAACAAGGCCTCTTCCTTCATCACATGTCCAATGTCTGTCAGTCTTTTACAGGAGATAAAGAGTTTCAAGCCTTTCAGCAATCTGAGCTTGCAAAATATTCACAGTCAATATGAGATCCTTAAAAAGCCCCCAGACTCATTGTCACTTCCTGACAGGCACTAAATTGTGCTGAGATGCATAAGTTGCACTGCAGCTATTTGTAGGATATGTCCTAGACGAGCACTTACTTACTTATGTATGGATGTATGTGGGAGTGAACAATGGCTTGGCTTCCAGGACAACTTAAGTGCTGCAATCTTTTTTGACGCTTGCAGAGTTTTGATAATCACTAAATTCCTGACAGTGGTTCCTGAACACCTTCCAAACTTTAGCTTTGGCTAGCCTTAGTTTATTCTCTAGAGAAGGCAGAAGACTTTTTGCTTTTGTCCCATGATAACTTCCTAATTCCCCAATGAGAGAGCAAGGAATTAAATTCATCACCTTTGTCAAATAGCCAGTTTTAACAGGAAACCATTATTGCCAGTGAATAATAAATGCTTCATGTTTCTCAGTTTGCTTTACTACCTCTCCATAACTTCTTGCTGGGACAGTCAGTCTCCTTCCTTAACTGATCTTTAAACCTGGCTTCATCTGACAGAAGTTTAACTTTGTCCCTCTCTTAAAAATGGCAAGGTCAGCATCAGTAACTCCAGGGATGCATGAGATATAAATCAGAAACTACAAACCAGGTCTCTCATAAATTAGGAGAGATTTTGAAACCATAATATTCAGGACCCCTGGTATGCATTAAACAGGAAAATATTTGTTGTCCCACAAAGCTTAGGGGCCACAGCATTGTGAAGTTCAGTACCACAATGCTTTAAAGATAGGTGCATGTAGATATGACAAAGAATCACTGTATTAGTTCTGCATTCAATCAAGGAAGAGAGAAGGAAGGGAAGAAGAAGTAAAAGGAGGACCTACACATGGTAGGTCAAAGGCTGTCCACACAAAAGGCAGCACAAGACTAATACTTTTTGATCCTGCAGCCTTGTCAGGGCCTAGCTGGCACTCTTGACATGGTATGGTACTGTCATATTACTGTGTCTCTTCTGGCATCAGCTTGCTACCCAACACTACTTGGTATGCCATCAGGAAAAATGCCTTCTCCTGTAGAGATAACCATAGATATATAAATAACTATGCCAGCAGCACTTTGTAGGGTGCCTGTGCCCACAAAGACCCATCCGTGAATTACATTATCAAGTTGTCTAAAATCAAGGCTTGTCATCCTCCTTTATTTCAATAAAAGAAACGTATGTAAATAAATATTATTTTAGTATTTGAGCAATTAGAAGCATAAATTTCTACATATAAGGCAATAAAATAGGACAACATTTCTCTGTATAAAACCCAGAAAGTTAACTGCATTTCCTTCCTGCTTCTTTTTCTCTTCACTCTTGCTGAAGATTAATGCATCACAAAAGAAAACACTATTCAGGGTTAACTCCCTCATTACTGACCACAGGGTGTCACTGTTACATTAAAAGCTATCATTTCCCCGTTCATTTAGTTAGAAAATTAATACATTCAGTGAAAAAATAAAATCCTTTTCTCCTGAAACGTATTGAGATGTGAGCAATTTGTGGGCAGACATGCTGCATAAAATAGGTTAATACAGCATTCCTTTAACTTATTGCAGACATCTTTTCATATTGCTACTGACACATTTATTATAAGCAAAGCTGGCAATGACATCTAGAGTTAAAGTTCCCTAACACTTTCCATCATAAGGCCCTACTTTCAGTTGTTTATTACTTTGTCAGTCTTTAACTGCTGGAGCTTATATTTTCCATGCCTTGTCTCTGCCTCAGGCTGGATTGTTTTGGAAAGTTTTAGCGAAAAATGAGGTTGGCCACTTCTGAGAATAAGTTTTGAGGAAGAAAAACACTTCGTTATGCTAATATTCAATAATTCTAATATGAGCTTCTTGGGCATCTTGTAGCTTTGCACTCTTGTATTTGGCACAGGAGGAATACTGATTCTAAGAGATGACATGGTCTGGACTTAGTTATGAGCTTAGGAAAGTTCCACCTCATTGTCAGGAATTGGTCGGTCTGATAGATAAAATGCCTGAGGGTCAAGAGGGCAGCAGCTGATCGTGCTCTTTCCCTCAATCTCAACAAAGAACTCTGAAGCAATTTCTCTGAAACTGAGTTGGAAAATCTCTGTCTCTGTCTGACAGTGTACCACCTGCACAGAAAACCTCCCACTGGCAGACTTGAGCTGCTGAGATTTAGGTTGCCCATCCAGTTCTTCAGAGGATGTTCATAGATATTTAGGGGAAATCAGTGCCATTAAGCATGCGACTGGTTTTGAGATTTTGAAAAGCGTAGAAAGTCCTAATAAAAATCATAGGCCATAACAAAATTAATATTGGAAAGCAGATGTTCACAAATCATTACCAGTATTACATATGTGGGTTTATTTTGCTCCTTTTTTTGACTATGTGCACTCTTCTATTTACAGGACACTAGGGTTTGCCAATTCGGGGTTGTACACAATTTGAGCTGCTCCTTTGCTAAGGATCACAAAACCTGCAGGGGGAGCAGGAGACACATTTCAAGGCCTTGTGGAAACCCATGAAGATGCGATGATCATCAGAACACAGAGTCCTTTCCAGTCTCCCTTCCTTCCCTCCCCAAGCAATCCAGTGCATTTCCAGATATCCCAGTTCAGCTGCTGTTGATCTGAAGTAAGTAGTTATTGCCCCAGATGCTCTCCAGCAGAAGTTGCTGCTCTCAAGTAAGCCTCTGCTGGTTCAACAGTTTGCCTGCTTGCTATGTCTTGTGAAATAATGTGATCTAAAGATGCAGGATGTTACTTTTGTAGATCTAAGTTTGGGCACAGTCAGAAGACCAATAAAACAGGTAAAGCAGAGAAGATAGTAATCTTGAGATCTGGAGGGAAAGGGTGAAATAGAGAGGAAAAGCAAAGGGCAGTTTCGGAATAGGCTCCAGAGGTGCAAAAACTGCACCAGGTTGTCTGTGGCCTACAAGCAGCCAGGTTTTTGTCATATGCTACATGTCAGTGTAAATGAATAAAAATAAACTGAGGGATTTGAACGACAGGGAAGACAAAAAAGATTACATAACCTGATGGAAAAGTTTCTGAGGGTTGCACTGGGAGAGGAAAATTTTGCTAGGACTGGAGAAAGCATGCTTAGAACTGCTGACAGTGAAGATCCAATGAAGAAAAGAAATACACTCACTTTGCAAGGGATGGCTCACAGAGGATAAGCAGAGTAGAGATGTACCTAGACAAATAAAATGGCTGAATTATCATAATGGCTGAATTATGGGATATCAGCTGAGAATGAGCTGAATGAAGGACAGAGCTGCAGAAAGCACACTTCACTGTGAGTTACAGGATTGAAAAAGGACAGAGTGCTACTATGGAATATCAGGGAAAGGCACAGGTCTAGTATTTGAAGTGCACGTGCCAATATGGAACATGTGCATCCATCAATGAAAATGGCAAATCTGATCCGAGCATCACAGTATCTAAGAAAGCTACTTTTTCCAATGTTCAGGGAACATATAATCTAGTTCATCTGTCTTGGGTACCTCTTTTATTGGTATCTATACCTTATAAAGAAACTACAAATTCTTTTGATCAGTCCTGGTTAGCTTCTGCCAACTCTCAACTATTCTAGTTACTGGAAGACCAATTTCTGTTGATTCACTCCGTGGCTTAAGCTAGGTGGCCAAAAATGTTCC
The DNA here is from genome assembly GCA_013401335.1 of Brachypteracias leptosomus. Classification (NCBI taxonomy): domain Eukaryota; kingdom Metazoa; phylum Chordata; class Aves; order Coraciiformes; family Brachypteraciidae; genus Brachypteracias; species Brachypteracias leptosomus. Next base: position 32,220 of record VYZX01016962.1, on the reverse strand, counting down.
TGGAGGTCTAATTTCCCTCACTTTGTATAAATAGAACACTTTCAGCATGATGCACCAAGTGGCAGAGGACACTAGCTTGTACCAATGTGAGCAAGCAAAATAGGTGGGTGGCAGAAATAATCTATTTTTATTTTAAAAATTTGTAGCAATGATGGCATTTATAAGAAAGCTGAGAAAACAGAGCAGAACTATTTTCATTCCATGGTAGTATTGTGGTATGTCAGCATCAGGGTATCTAAGGGAATGAAATGGTAACAGCATTTAAAATCCCATCTGACTTCAATTCAGTCAGAGCTCTCACACAGCAGCACCTGACTCCCCTAGAGCCAGGAACATCACCCACCCACAGAAACCGCTTTGTTTTGACTTTCATTCCTCATATTATCTCTGAAATCACACCCACCTGCCACTCAGCAAAAATGGGGACCTCCCGCGCATCCCTGGGGCTCATCTCCAGATGTGCTGTGGAGTCCCACAGAAGTATCAGCTCTTTGCCTGGGGCTGATCACCTATACAACATGTGTGGTCTTCACAGTCTGCAAACCACCGCCGGCTCCTTAACATAGAAGCTGGGGAAGCTCAATGGACCAACATGGGTGGAGGGCCACCAACATGACATCAGGAGTCCTAATGGGTTCTTCAGGTGTCTGAATACACTAAGGTTTGCCTCTTCTCTGTCTTCCTCTGCGTAGCTTTCTCCAAAGAATGCTAAGGAAGACTAAAGGTCCAGTTTAAGTTGTTGGACACTAAGATTCATGCCTGTTAGTTCTAGTACAAGGACATTTTCTTTTGCAACCAATTCAGCTTCACCCATTGCTTTCCATCTCATCTGCTTAATGAGCTTCTACATTTAGAGGGAAAAGATATTTTCAGCTATTAGTGACTTCTGGTATTGTTGCCACTCACATCTTGACAATTAGACCTGCACTTGTTTCTCCTGGATGTGATGGTATACAAAGCGAGGGAGCAGTTGGTAAATATCCTTCAATCCAAGCCTCCTTTGTCTCTGCCACATATCAGAATGTCTGCTGAAGGTTTTGGCTATTTCAAACATGATGACAGTAGTGACATAGTAAATGATCTGTTGCATACTACAATTTAAAGCAGATGACTAATCCTAAGTTTCCAAGGCTCTTCCTCTGATTTCAGCACCTATGCTTTCCAGAAAGTTGCTCAGGTTACTATTGTAACTATTGTAACATCTTCCTTTCTATTTCACCTATTTAATAGGAATCAAGCTAGACTAGAGTCAAACTTCCACCCCTCTAAAGTTTTCAACAACTTCAGAAACACCAGGATGGTGGTGGGTTCTGTACACATCCCTCTAACATAAACATAAAGCCTCTAACTTTATGTTTGCTTCTCCATTTTTCAGTCAGATTTTGCTCCACTTTCAATCTCCTTATGCAACAGCAAGATATAAGGGCCAAGCAGCACAGCTCAACTTCTTAGAAGAGTCTGTCATTTTATACTGATCCAGATCTCTTGAAACTCCTCAACTGCACAAAAGTGGATTGGACTAATTCTTACTTTACTGAAATTATTCTTCACTGGGAGTTTGCTTGAGCAAGGGCATAGACTTCAAGACTGTATCATTATTAGTAGTAGTTCTAACTTGCAGTTGGATGTCATAGATTTGATTCCTTTTGAAGATATCAGTAACAATCAATGAAATATCAGAATTCATTAATAAGCAGGCAGAAAGAAAAGGACCTGATTGCATCAAAGAACAAAAGCCTGTTTTCATCTTTTTAACTGTCGTTACAGTTTTCATATTTTTGGGGGCTAAGAAAAAAAGTAACTTCTCTCCTAGTTCCTGAGGTTACCTATTTTGCAAAAGATACTTGAAGTTTTCTGAAGGAGATCACACATTTCCAACAGGGTACATGTGTTATAATTTGCTACTTAGAACTGGGAAATCACTTTAATTTTCATCAAGTGTATAAAAATGTTATCTTTATGCATTGTTTTAGTTGTTCAGAATAATTTAAAATGCACTACAAGGATGTGCAGAATTTTGAATTCTAGTTTAGTTTTTCCATAATCCATTGTATCATTTGCATTTTCTAATAATATACACAATATATGCTTCAGACATACAATACATTGTATATGCTCATAGTAGTCATTTTCTAATGTGAGAGATTCCTCCTCTCATTTCTGGAGATATATAACAAGAGAAATGAAGAATTGTGCATCTTGTCTCAAGCTGAATAGATGTATATCTCTATCATTCAGTATCACTCTGTATTGCAGTTAAAGTCTAGGCCAAAAATAATTTGTACAATTAATGCTGTTAAATAAAACCTGCACTTTTTATTTAGACATAACTACTATTTTTAATCTCTCTTAATTCTATTTCAATAATCCCTTGAGTGAAACAATACTTTATTTTAGTACATGTACATAAGATGTAAGGAAGTTCAGAGATTCTGCTTCTCAATATACATTGACAAAACATACTCAGCATAAAGAAATGTGGATTGCCAAGATGTATGGTAAACTACCCTTAGAAAAAACCTCCTGGCATTTATTACATCATCTGACTTACACAGGTGCATATCCGTCTTCCCCTATATTTGGAAAATAAGACCTGTATTCTCCATTCAAATACCTCTAACTTATTTACAGCTAGATCTGGAGACTTAATATTCATCATCACAAAGTATAAAGCCAAATGTCCTTTTTCTTCAGGAGCACCAAAGATTAACAGATTAGAATGTTTTCCACATGTCCATTTTACTGTCAAGAGAATATTAAAGAAGTTTTCCAGCTTCCGCAGCTCAGCCAGATGTCAATGGATCCCACAGTGAAGCAAAATTGGCAGAGTAGCCTTCTCATGACCCCGGCATTGTTTTATCAAGGACCAGTTTAAAAGTATAAAGGGCCATTTCTTGCTGAGATCTGTAATGTTTTTCAGCCCTTTTCCCCTGCAATTACACAAAAGTGCTGACTTTGTTGAACTACTGATATGCAGTAGTATTTCTTATGACTTCTCTCACACTGTGCTGTAATTGCTGTTTGTGTTGGCACAAGAAAAGTACCACGTCTTGTTTCCACTGTACATTTCCGGACTCTGGTTTCAGTAACATCAGTGTAGGATATTGTACTGGGCATATGTTTTGTTGTGTAAACATTAGCTGGTAATTTACCCTGTCAATCTCCACAGTATGGCCTCTAATTACCAGAGGTTGAGGGGCTTCAGATGGACATTTATAGAACATTTGCAGTAGTTATACTGCTTCTTTTTTTCCCCTCACTGGTATCTGTGGTCTGAAAATCATTGCAAAGACAAAAAAATACAACCACCTCAAAAACCATGAAACAAAACCCAGCAACAAAACCAAATGTTTTCACTCTTGCACACTTCATTCCCTAGAGAAACTAAAGACTAGGTTCCCAATTAGTTACGCAAAAGTTATGGCAATATTGCAGTAGACATTACAGTCTAATAAAGTATTAGATATATCTGTTTCCTTTCAATTTGCTTACTCCTTTTTATGTCTTTTGCAACAAAAAAAGTATATTCTTTCCACCAGTACTTTTTTTCTTTAAATTCATTCTCACTAAATAGTCTCTGAGCTTGCTTAATTTGATTCAAGATTCTAACAAATGTATTTAACAAATGGGACCACTAAGATCTTGTTGGAAAATATAGCATCTACTGCAAAGATTTAGAACCAAGAAGCAACCTCCCTTTAAGAGCTCTGGAATATATGTTTTAGTCATTCACCTATATATTTTCAAGGAAGCAGAACTTTCAATTTTGTCCTAAATTATAATGCCCTGAGTAGAATTCCAGGATGAGATTAAACAGTTAATAATTACAGTAATGTTACCAAAGAAGATCCAATCAAATCAGGCATCTTTTTGGACACCACAGGCAGATGAATCTTTATTTCAAATAAAGTTTTCACCATGATTTTCATCATAGTGCAAGAAACTAAAAAAACAGCGTGACAGTTTCTCAGCTCCTACTATCCTGTTACAACTGTATCACTTTTGTAATATTCATTACATTGCAATACCTTATCACATTACAAAACCTCCAAAAGAATCTTCCCTTCCAATACATTGACTAATTAAGTGATAGCATTAAGGTGCGAAGCCACAGAATGTAATGTCTTGCAATTTTTCCCCCTTATTCTGAATAAAATCCCTTTTCAAAAAGAACATCCAATATATCTGCCAGCAGTAAAGCCAGAACACTTATTTTGTTTAAAAAGGCGTACAAATTAGCACCATATTTTTAGCTATAGATTCACATTATCTTGCCTTGCTAAATTTACTTTTATTCTTTTTTTTTTGCTCAGTTTATTCTTTTAGGGGCAAAAGATACTACATCAAATTAAAAATTGTTACCTATTGCTGCAACTCTTAATGAAAGCAAAATCTTACTGTTATGAACATAGATCAGAGAAAAATCTTTCTATAATTGTTTACTTTATGCATTTGAAAGGACTCTATATTAAGCAAATCACCTCATTTGCCTCTGACAATCTGTCACCATGCACTTGCACTAAGCAACAAAGGAGAAAAAAATTAAATAAACACGAAAATATGCAAGCTGGCAAAAATTATGGAGTGTATAAAACTATCATCCACTTATCTTTAAAAATGACCAAAAAGGTTTTATTTCTGAAAGCCTGGCTGCTTCATTTTGTACTATGATATTTAAAAAGAAAAAAAAAAAAAGACAAATTAGACTGGTGCAGTGTTGCTTCAGCACAGCACAGAAAGAAAAGATGGTTGTCATACTTTAAGTACTGCATCAGCTTTGGTTTCTGTCTCCACTGAAGAGTCATCTTCGACTTATTCCACTTACGCAATGGTCACTTGTTCTCATATGGCTACAAAGAACCACCCAACACATTCATTTAGAATGAGTTCAGGAACTTCAGTCTGTCTGATCATAGTCTCTCCAGATTTTCTGCAGTTTAATCTATCTTAGGAAACACCTTGAGAGCTTGTTCAAGGCTGCCTGATGTATCTCAGCAATAGGAAGTAACTCTCCCTCCTTCATTGTTTGCTGGATGATAACAAAATTGGTTCTGAGGAGACACAAATATGCAAGAGTGGCCAGAGGTTTAGTTCCACCCCCTCAGCACAGCTGTCTGTAGAGCCACCCAAAAAGGAAGGAAGCATTATCTTGTAAACACTGCGCTTCCCTACTGGAGACACTGGGATTTGTGATTTCCCAGGACTGTTTGTGCCATGGCTCAAACTCCTCTGACTCTTGCTTGGGTCTGAAAGTCAGGTTCCACGCAACACCCTCCTTTTTAGGCAGAAACTATAACAGACTCACAAATAACGAAAAGTAACTAAAAGAAACACTTATTTCCAAGTGGGAAGCACTATAGTGATTCTGTCCTTATTTTACATTTGCTGTTAAACTTCAAGAAAAACTACTTGACAAAAAGGGAGGGGGAGTCATTTCCATCAAGTAGAAAAATACACTTGTCTAAAAGCCATTTATCTTCCTCTAGCTGATGTACACAGAGTTACAGCCTGATTAAAGTGCAATATGATTATAGGGAGAATTTCTAAAAACAAGTCAAGCAACACTTACAGAAAAATTTATTTTCAAAAAACCATGAAAATTGAATGAGGAATTAAATCTTGAATAAAAACCTGTTTTTAAAGGTACTTAAAATAATTATATCCTCAGTAAACTTTTGCTTTTTTTTTTCACAATGGTTTTTAAAATCATGTCGAAATATTGTATGTTATTTCTGGCACTGTGCCACATACCTTTTTAGTGCAGCATGTAAGTTCAAAACAAAGAGAAAGTGAGAGGAATAAGACTCTACCACAGTCAATCGAGACTAGCTGAAAACACACAGCTACTGGCATACTCATATGTTCTAGATTAGAAAGTATCTAAAACTACATATCCTAGAATCATCATCCTAAGCATATCTTAATCACTGGAATGAACAGGTGGTCTCATGAACATAAACCTAGTATTAATCTAGAATATGTTTGAGATGGCTATTTGTAAAATATAGACAATATAGAGATTTAATTTAAATTGGCATGTTAGTCATGTCAGTTACAAAGACTGGCCAAAATTTTCCATATTCAGATNNNGCCAAAATTTTCCATATTCAGATCCTACAGTAAGCTGCTTAGAGCTTTGCTAGTCTTTTATTAATCAAGCTGATATCCTGTGGGACAGAGACCTGCCCTGAACTACAGTGCTCTGGAAATACTCAGCTGAAACAGTTCAGCTTTACAGAACAACTTACATGCACACTTAAATTGTCATGCTAGTAAACACTGATGGATTCCTCAAGGTCTCATGCCCCCACACCTTAAATCAAAGACGTGTGATGTGGGGAGTCCCAGCTTAGCTGGAGAGATGGATGCAGTGTACAGATTTTAAGGAAGACCTGTAACAACTCTGCAGTGGAAATCCCCAGACATGACAGCAGAAGACTCAGAGCTGACCACAACCTCTGAAATCTCAGCTCTGGAGACACCCTCAAGCAGCCATGAGGAATGACAGCAAAAATCTCTCTTCCGTGCTGCTAATACACAGAAACTTGTGCTCTTTTGTGGCCATGACCAATAAACCAAATGGCATCAGGACTGGAACTCACTTGTCCTCTGAGTTCAACTCTTGCCACGGCCCCTGGCACAGCTTTGGTTTGGGCCAAAAGTAGTGCTCCACCAAACAATTTATGGTACAGTCTGGGAACTAGCACCATTTAGGGATTATTCATAGTTGGCAGTCTGGAAGTGCTGACCTTGTTTTGGAGGGTGAGAATTTGATTTTATGGATGCAGGCTTTTCACATCGATTGCCCTTGGTGCCAGAGAGGCCAGAAGGTATTGAGACTGGGAATACTTTAAAGGAGTGATATAGCAACTATGGGAGTGCAAAGTCTATTCAGATATGCAGTTTCATATCTAAAATCAATGTGACAGCTGATAATATAGAAATTTATTAATAAATCAATGTGGTAGGAAGGGTGCTAAGATGGGAAAATAGGATGGGCTTACAAAGACGGAGAAGTTCTGAGATGAGCCAGTTGTGTAGGATACTTAACTTGTGGAAATCCCATTTCATTTTTTGTGTAAGTTGGAAAGTGTGTGAAAGACAAGCAAGACACCACAAAACCAAAAGGGACAGGTTATAGCTAGGGAGAACTATTTGTCTTTCTGTGAATGAGAGACTGCCTATGTGATACTGCATGAGGCACAAAAAACAACCTTCAGGCCAATTAAAATTCATTTTTCAGAATCTTTCCATTATATAACCTCTCATTTTCAGGAATTGAATCAGAAACTGTTGTAAAATAACAGTTATAGGTCCAATTTCTGATTGCTACAGGTAGTCATCTCATCAAACCTACGGCCAGCCATGTAGTCTCATGTAAAGAAAAAAAACCCAACAAACAAAATACTACCTTTTCTATGCATGCAATCTAGTTGAGATGCAAAAGAAATATGCATGGGGATTCTGACACCAGTGTACTTTCACCATATTTTTATGCATGCTACAGATCAGTGACTTCAGCTTTCAAGTGCTATATTTTCACAACTCTTGAAAGTACTATATATTTATTTTTAAATTGGGCTTAATATTTTGAAAACTATTTTATACTAATTTGTTCTATAAACACCTGAAAACCTTTTTTGAAAAGCCTTCTTACATTTCCAGCATTTGGAAGTCATTTGTTTCTAGTCCAAAATAACGAATGTCTGTCTCTAACAGAAAGAGTTGGATTACTGCCCAGTCCACTTCAGAACTGGATGATGCTGACTCTTGGCCATTTAAATAGTCACGTTAAACAAGACACAGTTGGGATGATAAAAGGAGGTCTGTAAAAAGACTATTGGACTTACAACTATAAAACAATGACTAGGAAAATAGCAAAAGAGGGGAAAAAATCAACATAAGTGTCAGGGAAAATATTAAGATTAAGTGAATGTAGCAGCACAATATCTGTTCACATTACTATTCAATGGGCATAAACTGGAGCACAGGAAGTTCCATTTGAACATGAGGAAAAACTTCTTTCATGGGAGGGTGACAGAGCATTGGAACAGGCTGCCCATAGAGGCTGTGGAATCTGCTTCTCTGAAGATATTAAAAACCTGTCTGGGTGCAATCATGGGCAACCTGCTCTAGGTGAACCTGCTTTAGCAGAAGGGTTGGACTAGATGATCTCCAGAGGTCCCTTCCAACCCCTACCATTCTGTGATTCTGTGAAAAGGTAAAATAAGACAGAATTGTCTTCTTATATTTTATTAATACTAGTACCTTTCCCTTTTACAAATTATAGTTCTAGAATCCCTTTTAAGTACCAGTCAACCAAATCAACATGGCCTCAATGCTTCTAGATTTAATGAATCAGAAAATGATTAATGAAGCTAAAATTGGAATGTACCACCAACACTGAAGGATGAAATGTAGAAATGAACACCACTCACAGGATGGGAAACTCAGAAATGAAAGCATTTAAGATGTGATTAGGAAAGCTACAACAAAATAGCATTGTAAGAAAAAAGTAGAAGTATGCAAGGAGGATGCATGCATAGAAAAAGAAAAGAGCATAGAATCATAGAATCATAGAATGGTTTGGGTTGGAAGGGACCTCCCAAGGTCATCTAGTCCAATCCCCCTACAATAAGCAGCGATGTCTCTAACTAGGTCAGGTTGCTCAGAGCTCCATCAAGCCTGACCTTGAATGTCTCCAGGGATGGGGCCTCCACCACTTCTCTGGTCAACCTGTTCCAGTGATCTATCACTCTCATATTAAAGAACTTTTTTCTAATATCCAACCTAAATCTACCCGTTTCTAGCTTAAACCCATTACCCCTCATCGTGTCACTACAAACCCTTGTGAATACTTCTTTCCCTGCCTTCTTATAGGCCTCTTTCAGGTACTGGAAGGTCATTTGTTTCCTACCATTTAGCCAACTTTCCACGTTCTACATGTTTCCACACCTTAATATTAACTTCCAGTGCAGAACACTGTAAATTGTTTTCTGAAAAATCAAAGCATATGATGGCCACTGTATATCCTTTGTCTTCTTTGGCAGTGACCGCCTCAAAGAATTCCAGCAAAATATTGAAGCATGACCAGCCCTTCCTGAATCCTGTACAGCTATTCCCAGTCAAGCTGTGTTTTCTAATGTTTCCCTATTTGAACCTTGAAATTAGTTTCTGGAGATCTCTGTTAAGTCTTTTGCAGTTTCCTACCATATCTTTGTAAACAGCAGAGGAAAGTAAACTTGTGAGGTCTGCTGAAGCCTTTCCATTACTATGCATTTCTCAAAATAGGAATGCAAAACTATTAACATTTTTTCAAGATGCCAAAATATGTGTATGCTTCATACGGGAAGTCTTTCCTACCCTCACATTGTGCTACATAAATTCTTCAGAGTGCCAGGCTGCCAGGCTGTGCGGGGAAAAAGCAATGAAGTGTTACAGAACTCAGATAACTTGAATGGGCATGTATATATTTTGACTGCTTACCCACTCATGTATCTTAGCCTTTTTAATCTGAAAATTACATTCTATACTAAACCTAAAATCTATTAACTTTCTAAACTTCAATTTCAAAAATAAATTTTAAATCTAGACTTCATAAAAATAATTTGAAAAGAATCTGTACTTGTCTGATGCTCTTCCTCTGTAGATTTTTTTAGCATTTCACAGACTAAGATGAATGAGCTTTATTCCTGTTCAACAAACAAAAAATAGAAGAAAAGTGATGTGCACAGTGACATGTCAAATAAGGAAAAGACAAGCCAAGAAGTTATGGTTCCTGCCTCCTGTACTTCATTAATTTCATACAATTCCTCCCTGTTGGCTTAGAAACCCCCTATCTGTAGCACACTGTCAAAATTTAACTAAACTATCATGACTATTTCTGCTCTGTTAAAAATTATTTTAGATATAATTTCATTGCCAGGCAGTGGGTACCCTAGCAGACTCCTGATAATAAAATAAAATTTGAGTGGTATTTAATATATCATTCAAGCAAGAATTTTGGTAGCCCACTACATACAAGCTCATTTCCTCAATTACTATATAACTCCCCAAACCCAGTATTTTTTATTTATGCAGCAACAAATAAATATGGTTAGACTGCCTTCCTCAGCTAGAAAGTCCATATTCACTGTTACATGAGAAATTCCTTGTCGAAGTCTAGCACAATAAGTACATGCAAGGCTTCACACTTTTTCGTGGTTGCTTATCTATCTTCTCTAACATGTAACAGAAGTTTCAATTTATTCTACTACACTATAGCACTGAATGATTGTGCTTTGCAGGGAATTAAAAAGAGAATTTTTCTAACAAATAAAGAATGACAAGGTGTCTTTTTTTTTTTTCTTTCTTGATACCATCTTGAATGTTCCATTTTAGGTTGCTAGTGATTTAGACAGGATTTTAGAGATGTAGATGTATAAGCAACTTTATAATCCTACAAATGGTCATAAGGAAGAGGTTGTTAAACTACCAATGATGAACATAATGCTCAGGGTAAATGGCAGATAATGTTGGTAGACAGGACAGAAGACATGGGCCTTTTTCCCATTCGACTTCCCACCATTGCTAGCCACACCTTCATGTCATTTTATCATTACTCTTTTTCATCACTTATGTATTCTATTCAGGTACTCTAACTTGCATGGCTAGCTTTATCTGATAGTCATTCACTGACATAAGCTAGCCTGAGCCCTGCTTCCTTGTAGGCATCTACTCAAATAAGGTGGACAAATCAAAGGTGAAAGAACTGACTGGAACACACAAATGCTAAGTGAATTTTCTAGTACAGAAATATTGTTACTGACTCTGTATTTATTTAGAAATTTATCATTATGGGTATATTCTTTTAGAACAGTTACAGAAATAGAGGTCTAAAAACTTCAGAGGAGAATGGCAGCAAAAGTAGTCTAGCACCTAAAACTGATGCTTAGGTTCTGTCAGACACAGACACCAATTCCTCGGGCTGATTTCTGGACCCCTTTTTTGACCGAGCAGAGTTCCCAGTGCAGAACTGTTAGGGCTTTGTGTACACCCAGACACCAGGAAATGCTCTCTGGATTTGACTGAGAAGGAATGTCTTGCTCCTCTACAAGCCAAAGCCTCCAGCTGAGCTCCGAGATCAATGCACATGAGACCTGCTAACTCTTAGAGCTGCTGTATCTCTCAGCTCTGCACACACTCCACTACCTGTCATCCAGAGCCGTTCTTAAACCTCAAGACATTGGTTGTTAGCCCCTCCTCTAAAGACTCAACTGTCTCAAGCAGCAGAAAGGACAATACTCCATAAAGGCAGGCAAGTGAGGAGCCAAGAGTCACACCAAGGCAAACAGCAGTGACAGCCTCACTAAAAAAGAGCCAGGAAGTCCAGTCAGTGATTCAAGGTCAGGAACGGATCTGGAAACAGTAACCAAAATCACTCACAGATCACCCAGGTCTGAGTCTATGCCAGTAGGTCAAGCCAGTGGGTGAGGAAGGCGAGAATCAGGGAGGTACTAGACTGGGAGCAAGCTCAATTGCAACACTGCTGCAGAGTAGCTCAGGCGGGGGCCAAGCATAAGAGCTTCACTTTAAAGCCACTGCCAAGTGAAGGAGGGGAAGCCTGCACTGAGGCTCCTTAGCAGGAAGCAACTCCTGGACAAGAGATCTTAGCAGCAAGCTGGCCTCTAACCACCTGCTGAAAGGGGTCCTGACAGCCTGTCACTACAGGCAAGCTCAACAGCCACAAACAGCAAATCCTATATTTGAAAAAAAGGACAAGCTAGATACTTACATCTAGGAGCTGATTTTGGGTGAAAAACTCATCTCACCTAAGACTTGACACGTAAGCTCATATGAATCATAGAGGAGGGAATTTTCAACACAATCTTTCTTCAGTTGCTTAACTTAGGCTCTACCATTTCAGGCTGCTGGCCGTTGTGAACTCTATTCCTATAACACAATGACCCTTGTGAATTAATAAACCATGAACTTTGGCATCTATGTTCAGATTCCTCTCCTGGTTCTGGAACTTAAAACTTAGCCATATCAACATTGAAAGCCTTTATGTGAACCTCGTCCTTACGATACAAGTAAACTGGATGCATAAAAATATGCAAGTTGATTAGTCTCTCCAGCATGCACCAAAGGGGCTAGAATCTATTTAGTTAAGCAATGAAAGGAAGAGCTCAGCAGCCCATCATTTCTATTTGGATTTCAAAAGTTAATAAAAAGTTTATTTAATCTTTAAAATTCAAGACATTAATGAAGACATTGATGAAATATTATCAAATATTTTAAACTCTCTGTAAGGGAACATATTATAACATTTCTAATGAAAACCTGTATTCAGAAATTTGGATTTTGCAATCTGAACCTTTAAAGTTTAATTAGAGGCTTGATAAATTCTGTTTCTGATACTAATGTTTGGATTTTATACCAAAACTCCTCTTTTCTGTAAAAAGCACTAGTAAAAAGTAATTTCATTTGGCAAATAACAACTTCATTCATCTCCTTGTGTCCAACAAGGTGGAAATGATTACACAAGGTGATAAAAATCCTTTCTCCCTGTAAGTCTTTAGAGTTTTATGCCTGTTTTCTCTAAGTTAGGATGTGATCCCAGTAGCGTAGGGATCAGTTTATATTAATGAATTACAAGAGCAATTTGAATTTGATAAAATTTTATGGGATTGCCATGTGATTGTTTCATTCATTGAGGTATCACTGCTGGCTAAAACTCCTCTTTGCCTCTCAGCATCCTCTTTCTCACGTTCAGATATGTGCTATGAAAACAGGCAAAGCTATTTCTGGCAACTACACAAGCTATGAAAGAAAAGAATTCTGTATCACTTCCATTAAAAAACTTCCTTCTTTCCCGTTCAGTACATGCTACAGGAGTCAATTGTCAAAGTCACTCAGATCTCCTCAGATCAATGATCTACCTTACTGGGGCCTCTCCAGCACAGAATTTTCCTGACCCATCTTTTTACCCTTCCTTGGAGGTCTGTAGCATTTTCCTATAAATGGTTTACTACTTCTTTTAGTTACATTTTGTGTTTGTCACATTAGCTAGCCCACATATGTAATTTTACTCAAAATACCACAATCTCTAACTACACTGCCACATCACTTCCCATTCTCTGAATTTTTCTTTTTGGTAAATTGCATACTCTGATATTTTTATATTAAAACATTTAACTAAGAGAAATACATATTTCTGCTTTTAAAGATTTACTGTTTTATTCTGAAGCATCACTTCATATTCATCACATTTTTACACAGATTCTCTTCATAAAAGAAAGTTAATTTCCTTTCTCTAGGCAATGCTTTCTATCTATATTATTTACTTCAACAACTTTGAAAATTACTTATCCTTTAAAAGTTGGCTAATCTCTCTCCCATCTTTCATTACCTATTCTTTTGCTAAAACAACACACATAAAACTGAATACTAAAATTACAAGACTACTTCCCTGCTAATTTCTTATACAGATATGGCCTGTCAGTTCTAGATGACTTTGGAACAGGCCCAAACAAAAGAAAATATTCTGGGTACTATAATCCTGCATGGAACAATGTGATCTGTATAAAAAATCACTTACTGAATCACCAGCACCTCTTTCCACTCCTAGGAGATTTCCCATCGAAGCAATGCCTGAATTAGTGCAGAGTGATTTGTGGTTTTCCAGCTGTCATTCATTAATTCTTAGGAAATACAATATACAATACAACCCAGCCTGAGGTTGTAGTCTGTAATGTCTTAGGAGGAGTGTAATTTGCCTGCTGAGTGTTCTTTAACCTTGTTTTCAAAAAATAACTGTAGCCCATTATTTCTATAACCCCTCAAACACATTTCACTCCTGATGAAATATTGCGTCAGTCACCCAGACCCATAAAGGAGGAAGGGTAAGGAACTGTGTCTGTGGAGAGTCTGGTCAATGAAATCAATGGCTGAGTTGAAGACTAGGGGGTTGTACTCCAGTACTTTGTCATCCATGCATCTTTCTCAGAGAGGAAAGCACAGGCAAGCCTGACAGCAGGGGCTAAAAGTGACCTGGGTACTCTAATCCACTGGCTTTGGCACTTTCCCTTCAGGCTGACCTGTAAAAGTTGTCCTGTTTTAGAAAGAGTATCGCTTAGCTATAATTCACCACTAGCTGCTTCATTTCGTTGAACAGAGAGAGGAAAGGATGTTGTGACGTGCAGGCCCCATTTGAGGATCCAAGAGCCTGGAGACCTACCTTTAGAGCAAGCCAAGGAGCTGCTTGCACAAAGCCAGTCAGAAAGACTGTGTAATGCCTGCTTCATCAAGGACTTTTGGCTAAGACTGTGACAAGTTCAGCTCAGCCAAAACCACCGCACCTTTAGACATGCACTGTAGCAGAACTTGAGCACATAGGAAAGTTTTCTGGCGGGTCTCAGGTGCCCCTAGCTTCCCAGAAATC
>VYZX01016961.1:1095-23172 GCA_013401335.1 Brachypteracias leptosomus | reverse complement strand
ACACATTGTGGTGACACTGTCTCAGAGCTCCCTGACTCATGACAGGATATAATTAATATTCTGTCACTAAGAAGCCTAGACAAGTGGCTTCTGAGGAAGGGACACAATATTTTGCTATCTGGGTTAGCCTGCTTCTCCAAGAAAGAACTCTAGGAGTAGCTATGTGTGTTTTCAACTAACCTGCTTTATATTTAATGTTTAACGCAATAATACCTCTCACGAGCAACTTTGAACTTCCTTGCATACAGGCAGACGATGACTTTGGCAGAGCTCCCTGAAGGGCAGGCTAAAAAGACAGAGATTTCCCCTGTTGCACTGGACCTACAGAACTCCTACCATGCTTTAAATGAGCCAGAACATACCCCAGTTGTCTGCTCAAGTCACATTGCTGGTCATAGCTCTCATGTTTCAAGAAGAAGCAGTGCTGATGCAAGTGTTGCTTCCCAGGCAGCAATCCCCTGCTTTGCTTTCAATGGTCCATACTTGTACAGCCCAGTCATGTCCTCCCAGTCTGACATGCCTCAGACCCTGGGAGTGGATCCAGTGGGAGTCCGTGAGAAATCAACTTCCCTTCAGTATGTGAGCCTCCCAAAGGAAGATTGTCCCCAGGCTCCACAGAGGCAAGAACAGTCAAAAGCAGGTCTTCCACAGCCCTTCCTGCTCCCAGATCAGAAGGAAGTGATGCAGCACCTTGATGATGAGGAAGAAGACTCTCCAGTCCCACCAGCCTGTGGGAAAGGCATGAATGTGAGAACAGAAGAGCAGAAATCTCCACAGGCTCTTAGCTGTATCACAATTCCTGAGCAGTGCTCCTTGGAGTACATCACCCCAGAGCACCTGTTACTGTCATCAGCCAGGGACTCCACCCATCCACCACTTGTCACTGCTGGGAAGTTACCTTGTGACTCACAGGAGCCCCAACCCTCTAGTGACCACTCTTGCCATAAGTTTTCTCCTGGGAAAACTTGTGTCATGTCTCCAGTTTCAGGTCAAGGACAAATGTCTTCTTCTGAATTGCACCTGGATGTGTTTGGAGACTATCTTACTGCCCCTTCAAGTCTCCATGGACATTCAGATCCCACAAAGATGTCTTTATCTCTCTTAGAGAAGGGAAATGATCTTCCTACAAAGAAGCCTTTGTCAGAGGGAAACTTGGTGGTCTTAAACCCTGACAGCACTGAGCCAGTTTTCCTTTGCCAGGTTGGTGACTATTGCTTCCACAGCCTAAAATCCAGTGTGAAAATGGATATTAGTCAGGAAGACCACCTCGTTAAGGAACCTTCTGAAAGCAAGACAATACCTAGGAAGCCTGTATCTGATGATGAATCCAACACAGGCAAGGAAAAGGATGTAACAAAAATGCAGGCTATTCAGATTTTCAAAAACTTGAAATCAGATGATTACTTTTCCTGGCAGCAATCTTTGAGGATCACAGAAATCTGTTAAATGGGTAAATATTGATGAATACCAAAGCTACAGTAACTAAAAGACTAACTATCTGTTGAATATGAATCTTCAAAGCTAGGAACAAATAAACACCAGTTGCCTTTCCAACTTCCAGTCCAATGTTTTGAAAGACTTAGAGTAGCTCAATATCCTTCTCAATGGCCTTCACAGATTTGGCATGAAAGACAATCCAAGTGTTGCCCTTTGGTATTTTTCAAACTTTTTTGGCTTATCCACAAGGAACAGTTTAGCTCCCTCATGGTCTTGTGGCAGATCACCATCAACAACACCAGATTGCTTGAGGCAGCTTGTGGCAGGAAATGCAGACTTGACATCATGAAATGATGTCAGAAGAAGACAGGCTTGGAAACCTTGGAAAGAAAACTTATATTCTTAAAGGCAATTCTGTTGATCTTTTGTATGTATGTAAAATATATCTAAGAGTCACCAAGGAGCTTTCATATCTCTACTTTTCCCCTACTGGCATGAAATAGGTATTGTCTGAGGTGAAAAAAACCCAGACAGTACTAGAGGGGTAAACAAAAAATGAGAAAAAAATGTTGAAGTCCTGGATACTTGAGTCCAGTCCCTTCATGTCAGTGATCAGCTGGAGTCCATGGAGCTTGGCCTGGGGGCGGATAAGGAGCTGACAGAGAGCTTGTGGGTCAGGGTTAAAGGAAAGGCAGCGGAAAACAATATCACAGTGGGTGTCTGCTACAGGCCACCTGACCAGGAAGAACAAGTGGATGAGGCCCTCTATAACCAGATAAAAGTGGATTTGTGTTTACAAGCCCTGGTCCATATGAGGGATTTCAAACATCTGGATATCTGTTGGAAGGATGGTACAGCAGGGCATCAGTAATCCTGGAAGTTATGGAATACATCAATGACACTTTCCTTCTCCATGTGGTAGAGGAACCAATGAGAAGATGTGCTATGCTGGACCTTGTCCTCACCAACAAGGAGGGGCTGGTGGCTAAAGTGAAGTTCAAGGGCGACTGTCCTAGTTTGAGTTAGAACTGAACTAATTCTGTTCAGTGATTTTACTTTTCAGCTCAGTCTCTTCTAACTAACTGCACTTTCTGAAGTTAACAGCTTATGTTCACAAACAATGTCTGTTTCTAGCAGCGATAACATTTGATATTTACAGTTACTGCCAAGGGTTGGTATGCGGACCAAGATCACTGCTAAATCTTGTGTACCACTTCAGGGGGGTGCAAAAGTAAGAAGCTGCATCTGTGGGGAGGAGCAGCCAGGACAGGTGACCATGACCAGCATCTGAGGAAGACTTGGTCCATTCTGCCTTTGATCCTGACCTGTGTGTTCCTGAATCCATTTCCAGAATCCAGCTCCCGAACCCAGTTCCCATCTGCCACTGAGTCCAGTTTGGGACTTCCCCAGTGTCTGCTCCCCAGCATCAGTAGTGACAGTGATGTAATTGCTGGGTTCAATACTGGTTTTGTATATACTTGTATGTAATCCATTTTATTATTATGATGTCCATTAAAGCTGTTTCAGTGTTCTCTCTATAAGTCTCTCTCTCTCTCTCTCTCTCATTCTCTTTCTCTCCCATTTGGGAGGGGGGCCAACAGCAATAAGTCTCTCTCCCTTACTTCCTTTCTCTCCCCCTTTTTAATGGGGGGGGAAAGAGGGGTTAACAGAGAGTTTTTATTATAGGTCTAGCAGACTGATCCTTGACCGCAGCCTTGGGTGCAGTGACCATGAAATGTTGGAATTCAAGATCCTCAGAGCAACAGGGAGGGTGTGCAGCAAGCTCACCACCCTGGACTTCAGAGAAGCAGACTTTGACCTCTTAAGGGATCTGCTTGGCAGAGTCATGAAGCCCTGAAGGGGAGAGGGCCCCAGGAAAGCTGTTCAGTATTCAAGGAATGCCTCCTCCAGGCCCAGGAGCAATGTGTCCCACAAAAGAGGAAAGCAGGCAAGAATGCCAGGAGGCCTACATGGGTGCACATGGAGCTCCTGGACACACTTAAAGGCAAAAAGACAATCTACAGAGAATGGAAGCAAAGTAGACTGGGAGGGCTACAGAGAAGTTGTCCAAGCAGCCAAAGATCAGGTTAGGAAAGCTAAAGCCCGGATAGAATTAAATCTGGCCAGGGACATCAAGGGCAGCATAAAAAACTTCTACAGGTATGTCAGTGATAAAAGGAGGGATAGAGAAGATGTGGGTCCTCTCTGGAGGGAAACAGGAAGGCTGGTCACAAGTAATATGGAGAAGACTGAGGTACTCAATGAGTTCTTTGCCTCAGTTTTCACCAGCAAGGGCTCTAGTCACAACACCCAAGTTGCAGAAGGCAAAGATAGGGGCTGGGAGAAGGAAGGTCTGCCCACTGTAAGCGAAGATCAGGTTCAAGACTATCTAAAGAACCTGAAGATGCACAAGTCCTTCCCTCTGTGGGTCCTGAGGGAACTGTCAGACCAAGTTGTTAAGCTGCTTTTCATCATATTTGGGAAGTCATGGCAGTCTAGATAAGGAATTGGCTGGATGATTGCACTAAAAGAGTTGTGATCAATGGCTCAATGTCCAAGTGGGGACCAGTGATGAGTCTCCTCATGGATTGGTACTGAGACTGGTGCTGTTTAACATCTTTGCTAACATACACAGTGGGATTGAGTGCACCTTCAGCAAGTTTGCAAGCAACATCAAGCTGTGTGGTGCAGTCAATGTGCTGGAGGGAAGAGATGATATCTAGAGGGACCTGGACAGGCTTGAGAGTTGGGCCTATGCCAACATAAAGTTCAACAAGGCCAAGTGCAAGGTCCTGCACCTGAGTCAAAGCAATCCCAAGCACAAATACAGGCTGAGAAGAGTATAGATTGAGAGGAGCCCTGAGGAGAAAGACTTGGGGGTGCTGGTCAATTAAAAGCTCAACATGAGCCAGCAACATGAGTGCAGCCCAGAAAGTCAACCACATCCTGGGCTGCATCAACAGAAGTGTGGCCAGCAGGTCAAGGGAGGTGACTCTGCCCCTCTACTCTGTTCTCGTGAGACCTCACCTGGATAACTGCATCCAGCTCTAGGACCCTCAGCACAAGAACAACATGGACTTGCTGGAGAGAGTCCAGAGGAGGGCTGGAACACCTCTCTTATGAAGGAAGGCTGAAAGAATTAGTCTTGCTCAGCCTGGAGGAGAGAAGGCTCTGGGGAGACCTTATTGACAGTATCTGAAAGGGGCCTACAGGAAGGCTGGGGGGGGACTTTTTACAAAGGACTGTAGTGATAAGACAAGGAGTAATGGTTTGAAACTGAAAGATAATAGATTTAGATTGGAAATTAGGGGGAAATTCTTTACTCCAAGGGTGGTGAGACACTGGAACAGGTTGCCCAGGGGGGCTGTGGGTGCTCCGTCCCTAGAGGTGTTCAAGGCCAGGTTGGATGGGGCCTTGTGAAACCTGCTTTAGTGGAAGGTATCCTTGCATGGCAGGGGGGTTGGAACTAGATGATCTTTGAGGTCACTTCCAATCCAAACTGATCTTTGTTTCTATGAAATCTTTCCTAAGGTTAAGGTGCAACATATCACAGTGTATTCCAAGGATAAGAAGGAAATGTTACTGGAATACATAAAGTAGGCTGTAGAGAACCATGGGGACAAAGATACACTACTGAAAAAACCCCCAAGGACTCGTAAGGTGCAGTAGGAGGGAGTGGGGCATGTAACAGAAAATGACAGGCAAGAAATGCTGCAAAGGTGCACAGGCCTGTATCTGCTGATGTTTTTCTATTTTTAAGTATTATACTATTATATGATTTTATTTTAAGTTCACTGGTTGTTTATGCATAATACAATTAATCTTAACTATATGATTTATTCTTAATTTGTTGGTGTGTTGTTTTTTTTTTTTCTGAGTAATAAGCTTTGTTGAGAAAAAGGAGCCATTTTTTTCCAGTTCTGCTGTAAAGAAAATGGGGCAAGGAAAGAGCATTTGTATAGAGCTGCCACTCTGTGATCAGTAAAAGGCTTTGGTTTCCAGATCTGAAGGAAGCCTTGCATTAAAAAACCCCATGTTTCCTTTCCTAATGAATGGATTTTTTTGGTTAGTCTCTTTTTTGGCCTTTTATGGGTAGCACAAATAATTTCTTCTAGGCTGTATAATTGTCCTCTATCTGGTCATATACTAAAAGGACATGTTCCTTTTATGGAATTCATATGTAAATATGGTATCTGGATTCACATCTTAGATATGCATCATCTTGCTGGGCCTTGAAGAGCTGTGGTTTTAATAACCGAGAATAGTGAGTGGGAGAACTTATATTCAGCTCAGTGGGTTTTGGATGAATCTCGTTTGCATTGTGATCAGTACTCTAAGAGCTGTGTGTTCCTCCTGTCCTTCTGCACTTCACTGTACATTTGCAGAGGCTGCTTTTGGAGACAGGATTTATAGATACAAGAATGACCCCACAGAGCAGATATTATGATCTAAAGATCACTTCAGGAGCCTGGAACATGCAGAGTAACATGCCATCGTCAGGCGAGGGGAGCTGAACAGTGGTTTTCTTTTGCAACTATAATGATAGTTTTAGGGCTGAATTGAGTTTCTGCTGTAGAGACTCATTGTTATTTGGGATATATTGGGAAGTGCTAGACCTGGGCATGATGGTATAGAACAAAGGGTGGATACTGTCCTGGTTTCAACAGAGATAGAGTTAATTTTCTTCCTATTAGATGGTTGTCAAGGTTTGGGGCTGGGCCAGCCACTAGACAAATGACAGATGCTCTCTATTAACACCTTTCCCTTCCCAAAGGGGAAGAGAAAGGGGAAAAGGGAGGGAGACTTATGGGTTGGGAAACAAAACTAAACCAGCTTTAGTAAATAATGAAAATAAAGAAATATATAAAAAACCAATATTGAACCCAGCCCCCTGATGGCAATTGTCATCATCACCACTGATACTGTGGAGCAGGCACTGGGGAAGTCCCGGACAGGGCTCAGTGGCAGATGGGAATTGGATTTGGGATCTAGATTCAGGAATGAATGGATGGGGATCAAAAGTGGAACAGGGTCCTCCTTGGACTCCGGCCATTGAAGAAGAGAGTTTGAGCCTCATGATTCCTCAGTTTTATACTGAATATGACATATATGAGATGGAATATCTCACTGGTCAGTTAAGGGTCACCTGTCCTGGCCTCTCCTCCCCGCAGGTGTGGCTTTTTGCTTTCTGCAGCCCCAAGGTGGTACACAGGATTAAGCAGTGATGGTCTGCACAGGAGCAAGTATAAGCAAGACCCTTTCTGCACCCCAGCCCTTGGTAGTAACTATAAATATCGAGTATTATCACTGCTAGAAGCAGACACTGTCTGTGAAAATATGCCATTAACTTCAGAAAGTGCAGTTAAATTAGAAGAAACTTTGTTGGGGCTGTGCCAAACACCTGAACAATAATTCAAGACTGGTGGCAGATCAAACAAAACTTAATTAGAACTAAGATTATATTGCTTTGAGAATAAGATTGTTTCGAACTGGCCGACAGGAAAAAATATGTTGTGTGTGTCTGTGAAGGTCAGGCTGGAAAACCACCTAGAGGAGTGTGTGTGGAGAGACGTGACTGTAAACGGTCCCATGAGAAAGACTGTATGCTCATCCTGGTTGGCAAAACAGTTCAGGAACTAGCTCTATAAAAGTAGCTTTGAGTAGGTGAATGGGGTGGCTTCTCTGGAATAAATGCTGCTGCTGCTGCTGCTGCTGCTGCTGCTGCTGCTGCTGCTGCTGCTGCTGCTGCTGCTGCTGCTGCTGCTGCTGCTGCTGCTGCTGCTGCTGCTGCTGCTGCTGCTGCTGCTGCTGCTGCTGCTGCTGCTGCTGCTGCTGCTGCTGCTGCTGCTGCTGCTGCTGCTGCTGCTGCTGCTGCTGCTGCTGCTGCTGCTGCTGCTGCTGCTGCTGCTGCTGCTGCTGCTGCTGCTGCTGCTGCTGCTGCTGCTGCTGCTGCTGCTGCTGCTGCTGCTGCTGCTGCTGCTGCTGCTGCTGCTGCTGCTGCTGCTGCTGCTGCTGCTGCTGCTGCTGCTGCTGCTGCTGCTGCTGCTGCTGCTGCTGCTGCTGCTGCTGCTGCTGCTGCTGCTGCTGCTGCTGCTGCTGCTGCTGCTGCTGCTGCTGCTGCTGCTGCTGCTGCTGCTGCTGCTGCTGCTGCTGCTGCTGCTGCTGCTGCTGCTGCTGCTGCTGCTGCTGCTGCTGCTGCTGCTGCTGCTGCTGCTGCTGCTGCTGCTGCTGCTGCTGCTGCTGCTGCTGCTGCTGCTGCTGCTGCTGCTGCTGCTGCTGCTGCTGCTGCTGCTGCTGCAAATAAAGGCCGCTTCTGCTTAAAGCATACAAAGGCGTCCTGGTCAATTATCACCACAAATCATCACCACAAATAATCGTCACAAGACTTAGTTGAAAAGTAAAATTAAGAATTAGTTCTGTTTTAACTCAAAGCTGGACACTGGCAGAGTGCTGTGTTTTGGATTTAGAATGAAAATAATGTTGATAACACACTGATCTTTTAGTTGTTGCTAGGCAGTGTTTATACGAAGTCAAAGACTTTTCAGCTTCTCATGCCTTGCCAGTGACGAGGCTGAAAGGGCACAAGAAGCTGGGAGGAGACACAGCCAGGACAGCTGACCCAAACTGACTGAAGGAATATTCCATACCGTATGATGTCATGTCTTGTGTATAAACTGTGAGAAAGGCTGGATGGGGGCTACTGCTTGGGAACTGACTCTACATCAGTCAGTCAGTGAGTGGTGAACAATTGCATTGTGTCGCTTGTTTTCTATATTCTACTTCTTTTATTATTATTGTTGTCATCGTTATTATTATTGTTATTTATTCTTCCTTTTCTGTCCTATTAAACTGTCTTTATCTCAACTCACAAGTTTTACTTTTTTTTTTTTTTATTCTCTTCTCCATCCCACTGAGTGAGGGGAGTGAGTGACTGTGTGGTACTTAGTTATCTGCTGGGGTTAAACCACAACATCCCCTCCATAGGGCTTCCCAGTAAGTAGTTTCAGCCCCTCAGCCTGTATATCTGAGTGATGAATCACCAATGTTTCCTATATAGTAAAAAACAGAGAGGTAAGCATCTCAATTAATACTGTAAGTCACATTTTACAACTCTCTATTTACACTGAATATACAGTTATAACATCATTGCAGCTCTTTCCTTACTGTATGCTCAAACATCAAAGATTCTGCCTGTGTTTAACAGCAGGCATTTTTCTTTTCACTGCTCTGAAGTAATCAGTTCATAATTCCCTTATCATAATCTTCCTCAACCAGAAATATATTACCTGAATTTGCATGAGATTAGGGTAGTAGGCATATTGTGACCTCAATAGTTCTAATTAAGATCCAGAACGAACTAGTCTGTTGTTCTGTTTCTGCTAGCCTGAGGGTTGTCTTTTATATAAGGAAAGAAGGAAAATGAGGCTGAATGGTTTGCTAGAAAAGGAAGCCCTTTTGGGCTTGGAAGGCCCTCCAAGACCTCAAGGAACAATAGCTGGAGAACTTCTGAGAATCCTGTATTTCTACAGGACAGGTAATGGAAGACAAACCAACTCATCCCGCCAGTCCCTGTGTAGTTTCTTGTTCATTCAGTAAAACACTCTTGTATACACAATCTTATTCCCATACAACTCCAGTGGATGATCTCTGTCTCTCTCCCTTACTCCCTAAATGCTCTCTCTTCTCTCACAGCAGAGCTGAAATTTCCATGAAAATAAACCCCGCATGTCATGCTCTGCATGTGGGGAGTGAGTAGTACAATGACTTCATTCCTGTTTTGGCCCTTTTAAAATCCTTCAAAGTGGCTGCCAGGATTCTGTATGCTCCAACCTTGATCCTAACAATTCCTCGTATTACTGATGGATGTTTCACCGTGGCATTACGTGAGTAGATCCAGACTCCTCTGCAAACTGGCTCAGCATGAGCCAGCTTTAGGTCAAAAGTTTTGTAGATTCATAGTGTCCTTTCCAGTTTGTTGGTAGAGGAACATATGGTCCTTGTTGTTGAAGCCTAATTTGTTTGTCTAGAAAATTCCATGTAAAACTATCTGAAATAATTAGATGGGTTTTCCTATTCTCTTTTAAAAAATTTTCCAGCTCCTTGTTTACAGCATGCACATACGTTGCAAAGTACTCTTTTGAGACGAGTACTTTTGCATCTGCTGTAGCCTTGCAGTGTACTTCTAATCTGTTTGTCTTTCTGCTGCATTCTGAGGTACCTAGGATGTTGATGCACATTTTAGAGTTTATTTTATTCACTATAGATTCATGATGGAGTCATAATGGTGTTTCAACACCTAAAGAAATCCTTTTCTTTCCTTCTACTTGCAGCAGAGACTGTTATATAGGAATATAAGACTAACACATTACGTCTAAACAGTCATTCCATCTTGCCTAGTATTCTGTCTTTGCAAGTATTTGAGTGGATGTTTAAAGCCAGCATGTAGTAAACATGGAAAAGTATCCAGTAAATAAGTAAATCCTTAACTGATATATTTACCTGGTATCTGTCCCAGAGCATTCCTGAGTTGGAGGTTTCATCTAAGTTATTGTAGATAATATGTACTTAACAGCTCTGTCCTTTAGAGATTCAGCTAATCTCTTTTTAAAACCACTTAATTTTCAGCTTAATAATGTCTGATAGTAAAGCATTAATCATTTTTTTTGGTAAATAAAACCATTCAAACAAAAGAACGGCCACATTTTCCTGGACTCATTTTGTACCAGTTGCATGATAAGTTGCTCCTTTGTTCTTGTTCTGGGAGAATTGATAAACCATCATTCCATATTCATCTTGTCCTGTTTGAGATGCCACAAACTTCTGTCAAATCATCTCTTAATTGTTTACTTTTCCAAGCTGAAGAATTCCATAGTAATTAGCCTCCCTTCCTATAGATCCCA
Organism: Brachypteracias leptosomus; assembly: GCA_013401335.1. Classification (NCBI taxonomy): domain Eukaryota; kingdom Metazoa; phylum Chordata; class Aves; order Coraciiformes; family Brachypteraciidae; genus Brachypteracias; species Brachypteracias leptosomus. The sequence continues at coordinate 12,835 of VYZX01016961.1, read as the reverse complement.
CATTTCTGATAACACTTCTGTACTTTTTCTGTTTCTGCAGAGTATTCTACAGTATTCCTTCAGAGATGAGATGACAGGAACTGAATATGGTATTCATGAAACATGTAATTTAACCATTCTGTGATAATTGGACTCTCCCATTGCTATTATTATTTATCTGGTCTCACAATTTCTTTGGCCTTGTCATGTAGTTAGAATTATTGTTCTGTCACATGAATTTCTATGTATTTATTAACACTGATTAAATGATTGAAAGCAGCCCTGCAGAGAAGGACTTGAAGATAATGGTGGATGAAAAATTAGATATGAGCCAATAATGTGATCTTGCAGCCCATTGTACCCTGGGCTGCATCAAAAGAAGCCTGGCCAGTAGGTCAAGGGAGATGATTCTGCCCCTCTACTCTGCTCTGGTGAGACCGTACCTGGAGTACTGCATCCAGTTCTAGGGTCTCCAGTACAAGGAAGACATGGACCTGTTGAAGTAGGTCCAGAGGAAGGCCATGAAAATCATCAGAGGGCTGAAACACCTCTCCTATGAAGAAAGGCTGAGAGCATCAGAGTTGTTCAGCCTGGAGAAGAGAAGGTTGTGGGGAGATCTTACTGCAGCCTTTCAGTACTTAAAGGGGGCTTATAAAAAAGATGGAGAAAGACTTTTTACCAAGGCCTGTAGTAACAGGACAAGGGGAAATTGTTTTAAACTGAAAGAGGAAAGATTTAGATTGTATATAAGGAAGAATTTTTATACAATGAGGAGGCTGGCAAGATGTGGAAACTAGTTGCCCAGAGAAGTTGTGGATGCCTCATTACAGGAATTGTTCAAAGTCAGATTGGATGGGGCTTTGAGCAGCCTGATCTAGTGAAAGGTGTCTCTGCCCGTGGCAAGGGGGTTGGACCCTTCCCACCCAAACCTTTCTATGAATCTATGGTTCTAAGATTCTAATTTTATTTTCTCCATCCTTATTATATTGGAATACTCTAGAAAAAATTTGTCTTTCTCAGTCACCCAGATCTCTCAGGTGAGAGAGCTCTCATCATTCAGTCTTCCAGATTATTTATAATTACGCCAAAGATTATAAATCCCCAGGACAACTCAAAGCTTTCTTCCAGTATGAAAACAAATCATTAATCTCATTTGCTTTCTGTCTTTAACTGACTGTAATCTACACAAGAACCTTCCTTTTATCTCTTAGTTTCTTGGAACCACATTTTCAAGAGTCTTCATCAGGCTTTTTGGACATCTAGATATAATATACTTATTGGATAACTCTGTATGTGCTTCTGGAGTTCTTCCAAGAACTCTACTAGTTTTATGAGGTATGATTACTCTCTACAAAAGCTATGTTAACTCTTTCCTAGAACATTTCTCTCTACTATTTCTATTTTTCATTACAGTTTGTATCACCTATCCCGTAGAAAAGCCACTCTCATTGGTCAGTAGTTCCCTGAATTGTTGAGTACTCCTCAAAAACTTGCATTTGAGACTTCTTTTTCGCTGATACTGAAGCCATTAAAGTCTTTGATTGTTTGCTACAATTACTTGTTCTGCAATTGATTTTTTAAGTTCCTTTACAGATTTTATTACAAGAAAGCAATTGAGTAAGAATGCAGGTTATGCAAGGCTTGTAAAGAAAGTAATTGTTTTATTAAACTGAAAGAGTTAGTCAAAAATGTCATTATAAGTTATTTTTTTCTGTGTCTTGCCTCATTTAGAACACTAAGGCTACAATAACCCTACCTTTATAGTGCAGATAGGCTTACAAAAGGCATCAGTTCACTTTTAAGTTTTTAAACAATTCTTTAAACAGCCCCTTTGGCACTGCAAACATTTGATCCTTTTAGCAGCTTCTTGGGTTTATTTTTGCCAGTCTTATTATTTTTATGTATGCCCTTAAAACATTATTGTACTAAACGTGTTTCAACTTGTATTAGGTCTTGTATATTTTTGAGGACTACATCAGTTTGCCTCTTTTCTTGTAAATGTTTTCACAAATAGCTCCAAGAAGCAATCATTTATACTGGCTAAAATGTAGTATCTGTGACTACATCCATACTAGCAAATAAAGTAGACCAAGGTCCATTTCTGGCTCTAAGAGCAATTGACATGGAGCAGTTTTGGAAGATTCATGTATTCAAGCTCTTTCCCCAAGAGTGGCCTCTTCCACACTGCATATTGGAAACTGCTCCTGGCTTGCTCATTGACATAGATGAAAGCTGCGTCAAATGTTCGCTAACAATTGGGTGCAATCTATGATCTCATTCCAGAGCTCAAACCTTTGCCTTGTCCAGGTTTAGCCTACCAGTGCAGACAAAGCCTCATCACGGTTCACTATGATGTTTACCTCATCTAGTATGATTGGACTTCCCATTGTTACTGTTTGTCTGCCTCTCAGGGTGAGTGGTCACCTCTAGCATTTCACTCACCTCCTTCCGGTCAGGTGATTGATAGCACAGCCCTGATAGCATACCGTTCGTTTTAGAGTGGAATGAAAATTTGCAGCCATTGAAAATCTGTTGTACAGCACAACCATTGACACATAACACTGTTTAATGCTATACTTCCTTTAGCACTCATGTGTAAATGCAAACTACTCTTCTTGTAGAAAATGTATATTTATGTATTAGTATTCCACAGAATCAAACTTACATAATGCCTATTACTTTTTTTTTTTTTTTTTTTTTTTTTTAAGGCATTTGCCAATAGTTCTGCCATTTACTGTATTTTAAAAGGGAGATATTTGTATAGACGTATTTGGGCATTTGTCTTGTTTTGGTTGCATAGTTCTATATGGTCTGCTTCCCTAGGTTATTGTTTTGGGTTTTTTTCCTAACCTTCTATTTATCCATTTTTCTATGTAATAGGCTTTCTGTGATTTCAGACCACACAGATATATCGATCTTAACAATTTACTTTCCACATCTAGCATGATTTCCATAGGTTTCATTTTAAAATTGCCTCAGAGTGTTTTTAATCTTAAATGTCTGCAGCACTGATTCTGTTTTGATTAGGTGAAACTCATTTTATATAAACTTAATCTGCTTCAAAAATTTACCAGATACTAATAAATATAATCCCTTTTTCCCTACACAGTTTAATCAATCATACACTGAGTATCTGTTATCTGACACAGTGTATAAAACCAGGACTATTGAAGAACACTGCTCTGTAGAACTGCATTTTTAACCTTCTGGTTTAAACTTTGCTTTCAAGGCCTCTCACCTGCTGTTTGTTGGTGGTGTGTGTATGGGCCATAACCATTGGGTCCTTCTTAGCACTTACTAAGAATGTCTAGAGTCTTCATAGTATGTGCCATCTTTTCAACTGCATGTATCTTTTCTAGTAAAACGCTCCCCCGTATTTTTATTTACTTGGTCATGATCTTAATTTTATTAGAAACAAAGGAGATATTTTCCTTTTTCTGCTCCTGAAGGGACCCCATCGTACTTACACTTATCAGCTCTTGCTGCACATGGTACCTGTTGAGTAATTCATGGTACAGTGTTGGCTAGCAATCATTTCTGGGACATGATCTCCTCCTGAAGGTGAAGACCAGATCCAGTAGATGAGGTCCACTTGTCCCACCCGGGGATACCTGGCTACTCTGATATCATGACATTACATGTCAAACAGAACTTCCACTGAGTTCAAGAGAAGCTATGGATGGCCTGTACAGATATGACAAGATTCACGTGGTATCTAAAAGATGTTAATCAACAGGACCCCTTGGGAGACGATCCTCAGGGATGAAGGAGCAGAGCAGAGCTGGCTGATCTTTAAGGAGGCTTTCCATAGAGCGCAAGAGCTCTCAATACCCTTGTGCAGGAAATAGGCAAGAAAGAGACCAGCATGGTGTTCCAGGTTTGAGAGGATCTCTGTGCACAAAGTCACTCAGGGCATAATACTTAGTGAGAAAACAGTGAGATTTATTGCTCTGTTATAGTCCTGTAAAAGTAATAATTAGTATGGTGCATTCCCCTTTAAGAAAAGTCTGCTCTATGCCAATGTCAAGCAGAGTGTGTCCCATTAAGAGCAGCCTGCTCAGTTGCAGGCTGTGCATAAGTGGTGTGCTAGCGAGGTGTGCTGTGCCTTTCCCATTAGTAGAATCTTACCAACCCCATTCCTGGTGGAAGACCGCTGAAGAAGAGAGTAAATGGGATGATCCAGATCATTGCAGAGAAGGAGATGAGGGATCGTACGGAGTAAGCCAAGGCGTCCCTTGTATAATGCGGTGCTCTTTCTGTCGCGCCCCACAGCTGCTCCATCTTGACCTGGAGTTGGACCTTTATACTCTCAGCAGATTCTGGAAAAATACTGGCAAAACATCTCAGCCGTGACAAGCGTGAGAAACGATGTTTGCAGGTGCATGATCTGCTTAACTACCAGTGGTTCCCAGATTCCTACATGCTGCTCACAACAACCCAGAGTATATTGTAGTTCAAAACAACCTGTTTTCTCACAGCTAAATCTAGTTTGTAATTCTCTCCCAAGGTCGCTTTCTCATGGCAAAGTCCAGCTTGTAATTTTCTATCCCTCACACATTCCACTCCGTGATCTGCAGTTGGGCCACGATAGGGACCTCACATCTGAGTCCAGCTTGTAATTCTTTCATTGTGGCCCTACACGGACCATCATTTTCTGTCCCTCACACACATGGCTGGGTCAAGAATGGGTGGTTGAACTAAAGAACAAGATGAAATTGCACAAGCAGTTGAAACAGGGACAGGTATCCTGGGAGGAATACAGGGACGCTGCCCAGTTATGTAGGGAAAAAGTCAGCAAGGCCAAGGTGCAGCTAGAGCTGAACTTGGCAAGGGATACAAAGAAAAACAAGAAGGGATTCTATAAGTATCTAAATCAGAAAAGGAAGGTCAAAGAAGGTGTATCCTCCCTGATGACAAACAATGGCGAATGAGTAACAACAGACAAGGAGAAGGCTGAGGCACTCAACAACTTTTTGCCTCAGTTTTCACTGGCAACTTCTCTCCTGACAGCCCTCAAGTTGATGGCCCACAAGACAGGGACCAGGTGGACAAAGTCCCTCCCACTGTAAGCAAGGACAAGGTACCCGACCACCTGAGGAACCTGAACATAAATAAGTCCATGGGACCTGATGAGGTGCATCCCAGAGTTCTGAAGGAACATACTATGATTCTATTCTATGATTTGGTTTCATCCTCAAGGAGCTGAAAGTCTTGATCTGCCCATCCATTCAGTCAAGTTATATCTGACTTTGGGATAAAAGACCTAACAAATGGCCTTTTGGTGTCTCGTTAATTCTGTGTGTTCTGAAAGGATTAATTGAAGTCTTTCTGGTCAAAGAGCCCATCCCAGTAGTCCTGAAGAGATTACCACAGCATTTCTCCTTCGCTGAGGAGGCACCCCTCAGTTCCATCCAAGGGAGCTTTAATCTCACATTCACCAAGCATTGCTCTATTGCAGAAGCACTCTATCCGATAGGTAGATCCTTTGTGTCTAGGGATGTCAAAACCTAATTGGAGTAAATTAAGTGAAAGGAGTAACAGAGTATTGCTTGTAATCACACAGAGTGTGAGTGTGCTTAACAAGCATGAAGAGAAGAAAAAGCAATTACTTATGAATGACCGAAGTTTCAAGAGACATAGTGCATGGGTATTCACTGCCAATCCTCATTTTTCTCCACTGAGATCTCTGCGTGTAACTGGCATGATTCTGCCTGTTAAGAAGAAAAGGAAGGGATAAGCTTAAACCTCTTTTTTTTTTTTTTTATCTGTGAAAGAAGCATGAAGAGAAGGAGAGTGCATGTGTGCCCTTTGGGGACTGTGAAGATAAAAAGTCTCCATTCTCAAGCTCATGTCCATACAGTGTGCAACATTCACTTTTACAGCATACCCTGAAAATTATTGCCAAGTAGCTTTCTCTTCTTCTTCCTCTCTTTGGCTTACTCTGCTTTTCTTTCAGCTTTTAAATATTTTTCTAATGTATTGCAGCTACCACTGATTCATAAGAAATTGTGTATGCTGTGAAGGACATAATCCAAAGTTGTCTGAACTCTGGCACCTTCAGGTACTGCCCAAAACTGTAGTAGTGTCTTCACAGAGACTACAGTCTAGGTTAGAGAAAGAAGTAAGAAACTTCACCACCTCTCACTTCTTTAGTTGTCATAAAATTTTTTCTCATAAGATTATAAAGAAGATCTAAATACATGTCAAATTACATTGTCTCCATTTATTTTCCTCACTTCTACTGAAGCAGAGTGATATTATCACTTAAACTAAAATATGTAATCAGAGTGTGGCTTGAATTTTAATCCCTTAACAATGTGGGTTTGGTTTAAGTAGAATCCACGCTCCTAGTGCTACTGTTTAGATAGAGACAGCTTTATACAGGTCAGGCTTAGCAACAGCAACGTGTCTTTAAGACAACATTCACAAAACTAATGTTTTATTTAATGACCATTTAACTTTATGGCAACGAATTTTCCTTTCAGAGAACATTGCATACAAGGAGAATGATGATTCAAAGGGCAGAGTTTAAGACAGAAAAGAGAACAAGAAGCAACGTTCAGCCTCCGTTAAGAGATTATCACCTCTTATTTGTGGAAAAATGAGTTGCATTTCTTGGAAATTGTTTAAGCAAAATATAACACTGAAAAGTACTTCCTTCCTTCTTCCTCTTAATTGTATGACATCTGGTCAGGAATCTGGATGCTGGATTTATGCTAGAAACAGGAATGTTAGAGAGAACAAATCAAACATGCCTCTGGTGCTGAGGACTGTAACAGCACAATCGAAAGTGAAGTAGAGCATGGGCTCATTTGAAGGGGCAGGGCTGCAGGTGTGTCACTGGCAGTTGCATTTTCACTGACTCGATGTGAGTGATAAACAAGAAAGTCAAATAACCACTTGCCGTGAAGCACCTGCCTTGAAGACCACTCAGGTAAGGCAAGTATGTTTTTACTGTGGGGAAGGAATTGGCAAGAAGCCCTCTCTCCTTAGACAAACAAGGACTTAAAAGCCCTGTGAATCAGATCTTAAAGTGAAGAGATAGGAGGACTGGATTTCTGAGTTCACCAGAAGTACATTTTTGTGAGTAGGATTGGTAAGAGAGGTAAGGAACTGTTTCTTTTTGGACAGGTTCATGATTCAATGAAACAGCAGGGTGTGCTTTATATGGATCAGATGGGTGAATCAACATGGATATTTAATTCCTTCTCATAATTTAGGTAAGTTGTGTCTTACTCTCCAGGTGAAGGAATAAGGTGGGGAATACCATCCTTAGTTCCAACAGCAAGCTTTGTCTTCATCCTCTGATGAAGAGAAAGAAAGTTTTTTCATTAATCAATTATCTTCATATGAAGCTACTCAGAGAGATCATGTCAGTGTTGATGGAAGAGGTGGTTTGGGGCTAACAGAGAGACCACGAGTCTCCCAGCTAACCACATGAGTTTTGTTTTCAGCTAAAACCAGTAGCAAAGAAGGAAGAATAGTGGCTGCTGAGCATGCATTTGAGGAAGAACAGCCAGTGATGCAGGGAGCTGTTGCCTGACATAGTTCATGCTTGTGTGCAAAGGCATAAAAATGAGAGAGCTCATCAGTCTTCTTCTGGCTCCATGCTTGGTTTTGGGAGTTGGAACTATTCGAGGTGAGTTTCAGACTCTTTGCCTCTTATTTTTTCATCCTTTCTTTTCTATTAAAGTTCCTCTTCTTTTAGCCTGATATTTCTCCATCCTCCCTTTATTTTCTATTTCCATCTTGATGACAGAAAAAGCAGGACACTCTGTGAGTGTACACATATATAGTTACCAGGGCTATACCTAACACTCCATATGTATGTCAATGGGAGAGTTGTGACTGATCTTTAGGCATGACCCCAAGCTTCACGGGCTAGACAATGTTCAAAGCCTGTTAGTATGTTTACTTAAATTGACTAGTCATGAAGTTTCACATCTGAGTAGGCTTGACTATTAACAGTATGAGCTGTGATTTTGCCTGTCCCATTGTTAGATATCACTATGGTTTATACCAAACCCTTTTTTTCCAACACACCCTTTTTCCTCAACAATAGGTGTCTCTCTGTTATGTCAGTTGACTTGTCTTGTCTCAAAGGGATACTTCCTTTTCTTTAGAGCTAGAGCTGGCTGCTTTCTAAGAGACAGGGAGCTGAAAGCCAATTGATTAAACAGATGATGGAGCAGGGGCACAGCACCTCTGTGAAGGAGGAACTTAGTCATTACTCATAAGTGTTAGAGGCTTTGAGGTATTGAATGTAAGGTATTGAAATAAAAGGTATTGAAAAATGTACCTATTGCACACCTGTCTTTCTAGATATAGACACATATCTCTGGTACTTACAAAAATTATGCTCTCTCATCTAAGTCTCATCAGGGTACTGGATGCCACAGACTCTGGTCTCTCAAGCAATAATCCTACAATGACAGAAACAACCTTGTCTTTTGCAGCATATTTAACTTTTTGAATCTGAAAGTGCCTTGGCTTGGGCACAGGTGTTTCTTGGAAGATTGGGCATCAGCTTCTCAAGAGCTGCTACGAATGGCAAAATCATTCCTCACCATCTCTTAGCTGCTGTTTCTGAAAAACAGAGCTCTCCACCAAGCTGGCCCTGGGTCAGTAGTTCCCATTGTATCAGAGACAACTCTGGTACCTGTTCTTGGAGTTTGAATTCTCAAGGAAAGGCACATTCATTTTCCCAGGTTAACAGTGACCTTTCCTCAACATAGACACAGCTCCTCCTTGCACAGAGCTTTTTCACAAAAGAAAAAGGAAAATCAGGTTCTTTGCAAATCCTCCTTTGAGGTATGTTTGTTTACTGATAAAGGGACACAAATTTTTCAGCCACTAGATTATTGAAATGTTTTCAGGAAACATTCTCCTTTATGTGACTTAAATGTCATTGTAGCTAATCAGAGTGGGTGTCTCCAGCTTTTGCATATGACTTCCTAGAGGCATAACTCTTGCTAAGGCAAGTGGGCTTATTTGGTGGGCATGTGAATATATTCACTACCACGACAACAGCCCACAAAGGCAAAGCTGAATGTCCTGCTTAATGAGGCATCTGGGTTTTTTGCCTTAAACAATAAATCACTCATATCTTGCACTTACTGCCTTTCTACTGAGAAATCTCTTGACTGCTAGAAGAGCAGTGAATTGGTAAGACCATTTGTTTGGCTTTGAAATATATGTATATATATACAAATATATACAATTATGACTTTAGAATTTGAGGTTTTTTAAATATCTCCCAGATTCTTTCGGTTGTTAAGGGGGTACAAAAGCCAAAACAATGGGATTCTCCCATTCAGCTTAGACTCTTTTTTTTTATTGCAAAACTGTGCAGAGATTTACCAGCACTCAGAATCATGCTGATCCTAGAACACTGATGCTGATGTGATGCTCATCTAAATAAATCACCATTCAGCATTGCCCAGCTGGTCTTGGTACTCTCATTTCCTCCTACTGGGAATATCGAAAGATCACTCACAGGAGACAACAGGCTTCTCACTGGGGAGAGCTGTTCTTTTAGGCTTTCTGGGTTATACTCACACTTGCTTGACCAGATTTCCATCTCTGTTGGAGTTTCATTAAACAGGAAAGAGGAAGAGAAATAGGTACAATCTGAAGCCTGAGATCATAGTTCACTGTATCAGAATGGCTGTTATTCCTGTCTGAGGGTGGGGAACAGAAAGGGGTAGATGTGTTTGAGGTGCAGTAGCAGAGCTTTCATTCATTTTGCCATTTCCCACTACCTCCTTTAGCCTCATCTGTCTTCTGATGTTTCCATTTCCCTTTTTCAGAGAGTATCCCAATGCAGACCCTACAATGTTATAATGACTACATATCTCTTACAATTTGCACATGGATGGAGTGTTCAGAAGCTCATCAATTTGTGAATGTGACTCTGAACATTAACAACGACTCTGAAAAGTAAGTGTCTGGCTGGTGTTCTGTAGAGGGTCTAAAGGAGATTGGCTGCTGAACCTAAGAGATAGAGCTGGGCAAAAATACCGTGGATTGGACTTGCAGGCAGCACAGTATCCAGCTTGCGAACACCAGTGATACATCCAGACTAGGGAGAAAGTTGAATCTGTAAAGGATGAGGAAGAACAGAAAGCAGAGCATGTTAATCAAGTTGTTTTTATTATATTTCCAGTCAATGCTTTTGCTGTGAGAGCACACACAGGGGACATATTAATTATTGCACCCAAGTGGAGAAAGATGTGTTACACTAGATGTAATGGTGATAATAACTAATCAGAATGGCAAAGTATGTCAGTAAGAGCATAGCTATGTTGAAATAATTTCTGCAACAGAAACTGTGGGAAAAATAGAAGTTGCACGTGTTTGTTTGACTCACTGAGTTTCCTCTCAGAGATACTAGGCTATGTCTTGCACTATCTTTTTGCTACTTCTGCTTCCTTTCAAGAAGAAAACAGAAAAATCAGACTGGAGACTGTGAGGGAGAGAAAAGGCCAGAGAAGAAGGAAGAAATAGCAGAAGAAGAAAAAGAGTAATAGTAGAAGCAGGAGATGGAGAGGTAAACAGTAGAGAGATTGGAGGGTTGGAAGAAAACATGTGGAATAAGTTATCTTGATTTTATTATTAAGAAAGAGTTGTAGGAATGATGCATGGGTTGACCNCTTATGAGGAAAGGCTGAGGGAGCTGGGCCTCTTTAGCTTGGAAAAAAGGAGACTGAGGGGTGACCTTATTAATGTTTATAAATACATTAAGGGAGAGTGTCAGGAGGATGGAGCCAGGCTCTTTTCAGTGGTATCTAATGATAGGAAAAGGGGCAATGGGTATAAGCTGGAACATAGGAGGTTCCACTTAAATATGAGAAGAAACTTCTTCACAGAGAGGGTGACAGAGCACTGGAACAAGCTGCCCAGGGAGGTTGTGGAGTCTCCTTCTCTGGAGACATTTAAAGCCCGCCTGGACGTGTTCCTGTGCAACGTGGTCTAGGTGATCCTACACCGGTGGGGGGATTGGACTAGATGATCTTTTGAGGTCCCTTCCAATCCCTAACATTCCGTGATTCTGCGACACCTGTTGAAGTCAACGAAGAAGGTGTCCCTTACAATCCTTGGAGTACTAAATCACATTCCAAATGTTAGCAGTTTGCTGTGGATTGAAGTCTACAAAACACAGAAATGTTCCTGTGGCACAAAGGACTCTACATTCCACATGGAAATAATTTTTTTTTTTTATAGGATGTCTGCACTCTCATAGTCCTCACAAAACTTCTGTCCCAGCTGCTAGCTACATTTCTTTGGCTTACCTTCTTTGACTTCTCTAGTATAAGCATAGCATAACGTACATATGTATCAATGTAAACCACCAACCTTACTGCTATGGAAGCAACAGGCTCTGATTGCTAAGAAAAGATGAGTTAGGAACTGAGGGTGACAGCAAGGAAATGACCTCATTGACAATGGCATAATCCCCCAGTAACAAGAAAAGCAGAACAGTGAGAAAGACCAGGGTCAGCCATTAGTCCAGATCCCCAAGGAGGTCCCTATCCATTAGCCAGGCTTAAGGTCAAGCTAGGACACCAATTCAATAGATCACAATCAGCAACATATATCACTAAGCACAGATATGGCTGTGTCATAGCTCAAGCAAGGGCCAAATGCAAGGGCCTGAAGTTAAAAGCAGCTTCAAAGTAAAGGTGTGGACACCCTCAGTCAGGCTGATTCCAGCTTAGATAGCCTTGAGCATGGGTAGCCAAACCCCTTGCTGGGGGGGGGG
>VYZX01016960.1:22796-54227 GCA_013401335.1 Brachypteracias leptosomus | reverse complement strand
TGAAGTTGTATTCACCATCTTGACCTGTTATGGCAGAAGAGGACTTGATTGTGTTGGACTTGTGGACCCTGCAATGTTGATGGACCCAGCAGTGGTCACACAAATCCCTCAATAAAGCTTGTATTTGTTTTGAAAACAGTCTGGAGGCTCAAAGGCTTTTCTGGGTCTGTGTGGAATGTGTAGATTTCCAAGGGTCAACCAGTCATGCGAAAGAATCATTCAAATACAGATTTTCTCCAGGCTTTTGGAACATTTGCCTGCACTTTTAAAATGGAACTCTTAGAAAGGGAGGAAAAAAAAAAAAAGCAGCTATATACTAGCATGTTTTAGTGCCCAAGTGGAGCATTCAAATTTGTAAGGAAAAGAATCTTTCCTGGCTTTGAATTGCATTCATATTCAGGGCCTTGTTTCAACCCAGAGAAACAAAGTGCTAAAATGATATGCAATATACTTATCACTCCCTGGTTGTCTTTTTCACAGGGTACTTGATACGTGCTGGTGGCTATTGAACAAGACTCAAAGCCAGAGCTCAGCCTCTTGGGACCTATGTTTCTTTATATATAGAGCCACCAAATGATTATTTTGTAACTGTCCTCACTTATTCTTTGCCATCCCATGCCTACATCTGGGTGAGGCTTTTTTGGTTGGTTGTGGGTTTTTGTTTGTTTTAAAAAAGATGCTGTTTCTATCTGAGTTTTTTAGATCATGTTTGGAGGTGGAGGCTGACATAAAACTGTCTCATTGTGCATGTTTTTCTATTGGAGTCACCTATGACATCTCACTTTAAAAGAGTTTTTGAATGGATTTCAGTTCTTAAATATGAACTTTTAGTTTTTAAATATGGAACTTTACATATTTTCTGGAACAACTGCTAATTTTACCTGGCAATTAATTGTGAATACCCAGAAAATGATACTGAAAATATTCTCTTTTGCAGTTAGTGATTCTAATGGCAAAGATAAGAACTGTCTTTGATGCATCCATACTCTGCAGTTTTCATTAGCTGGATGAAAAGATGAAAGATCAGATTCTGAAGGCAGTTACCTCAGTGAAACTCCATCATTTTCCTCTTGCATAACTAACACAGAAGGAAGAAAAAGAAAAAAATCCCAACATCTGACTATCTATCTTAATTTTTCCTAAAGATTACCTAAAATTCCAACAAGAAGAACATAACCATCTGGGCTCCCTTGCCTCTATCATATGTGTTTTCTGCATGGAGAGAGATTCAGATTTTATGTAAGTCATCCCTATAGGGGTAAGTCTTGTTACCTGTTAGCACAGTGCCTGATTCTTCAAAAATTTAAACAAAATACTGTGTCTTTAATGTTGCTCACTGAATTACAAATCGGGGAGCTGGCATACCTCTCATTTTATTCATCCTAATTACAATTGCCCTGTCACTGAGATGCCAGCCTGACTAAGAGCAAATCAGGTAGTGACTCCCCAGGGTCTTCTTTGTAACGGGAAGGCTGTCTCTAGTGGCTTCAAAATGACAATTTCCTCTCTTTTACTTCAAAGTGGAGTGTTTCCCCTGGACAGTTTCACATTTGATTATTTTCACTAGCCTCTCAGTCTTGAGTTGCTTGATTAGCATCTCAGTCACCTAAGAAATTAGACTAAAGTTTGTGCCTTGGAAAAAAAAAAAAAAAGCTAGTGAAAAATTATCTTTCCAATAGGGAAGGAGTTGAGGGTACTGGAGAAATGACATATCTTTGCTGCCTTAAGCTACATCTCTTATGAAGAAAAGACTGGCTTCTTGTTTGGGAATTTTACTTTAATGTTTCCCTGCAGAAATTTTAGTGGGATAGCTAATTCATACTCTCATTTGAAAAACTGTGCATCTGTTGTTTTGATAAGTAACTTCAAAAATTATGTCATAAACTGTAGCCAAATAGCTAGAAAAGGTGTATTTGGCTCCACTGTAGGTGTGTGACTATGGATTCAGTTGCATAATGGAGAACTTCAAGCTTTAAGTTGCTGGTTATAAACTTTCTGTCTTGCCATCTGTAACACAAGGAGAATATAGACACACCAATCACAGAGAGAGTTGTGTATGAATGACGTGATTGATGTTTTAGTATTTCATTTTAAAAGTCTTGTGTGTGAAAAGCCAGAGTTCAGCCTAGGTACCTGGGGCATGTGAGCATTGCTGAGGTTAAAACTTGTGGTTCTGCCTCATCGAACTGTCTAATTTATCTGTCTTTCCAGTTTATAATATATCTGTTACCCTAGTTCCTAGGCATCAGATAGAAGAATAACATAGTGTAGGTATTGTCCAAAGAGACAGCAAGTGATCCTCTCTTTTGTGTGTCACCAGCATGCCTGTGTTCCTCTGGGTTGTCTTTGTTGCTTCCCTTTCTCTTACATAATGCAGCCAGAAAAGAAATTAATATTTTGAGGAGAAGATATGAGTTTTCTCCTTATCTTAGAGTCCCTTCTACAAGTATTATGGAGGAAGCAGCTAAACTCCAAATAATGGACAGAATTTTTTCCCCTAGTTCTAATAGTTACTGGATTAGGTTTCTATTTAATTACATGATGTTGATGTTTCTGTGCATTTCTTATCACCACCCAAAAGATGTAAAAAAACAAATCTGGTAGAAGTTAATATCACATGCATGTCTCATCCTGAAGTGAAAGATTGAATAATTTACAGTGTCCAGTTGCACTTGATCAAATGATTACCGTCTTTCCATCTGCTTGTAAAACATTCCCACCTTTCACTAATTTGCCTAAATTTCTGCCGTTCCAGTCAAACTGGAATTTATTACTGCCCACTTACCCTGATTTACTTGTGAAATGATTTGCATGGCTTCTGTCAATGCTATTTGCATATCTTTATTATGAATACTGCTTATTTGGGGGCAGATTTGATTTATGGGTGTTTGGCATGGTATGCCCAGTTATTTAGTTTTCATTTCTGATTTACACAAAGAGAATGAGAGAAGCAGTAATTCTTTTTCTCTTGATGCAGAATATGTGCAGGACCAATAACACTTGAATAAGAAATTGTTTTGGTTTGGTTTGGTTTTAGGGTTAAGTTCTTGAATATAACAATTACATATTTTGTTCAGCATTTATAGCAAATCAAAATTAGTCTTTCCCATGTTCAGCTCAGATCAAAACCTATGGAGAAACTTGAAGGGAAAAATGTAATTACTGAAACAAACGCCAGGAAGGCAGGAAAACAGCACCAACTGGAAAACCTCTTTTTTTGTGGTGTAGAATCTTCATCCTTATATGTTCTTCAGTAGTGACACCATGACATGCTGTTTGATATGCCTTTTGCTTTCTCTCATGCAGCCTTATTCATATGTTAAAACCCATAATTCACCTTTGCTCACAGAAAAATGAGGCAATAATTCCTCACACTTACGTGTTTATACATTTCTATATTAATAATTTTTCTTCCTGGTTCTTCCCCATATTATTTGGATCGATGAGTGAAAGATGTGTATATATTCCTTCTCCTCCTCAAAGCCAAATATGTAATTTTGTCTCCCTGAGCTGAAAACCATTTTGACATATCTTGAATCAGAGCTGACTTCACAGTCCAGCACTTGAATTCAGGAGCAGGTTTTGACACCACAGACGTCTTGTAACAGAGCTAGAAATGATGCAACACAGCCTAGTTACTACTTTATGACTGCTCCTTCCTACAGGAATCGCATTGCACACGTGAAGGATTTTCAGCTGAGATCTAAGCTCATACCTACTTATAACTAGTGATAGCAAGATGCTGAATTGGCATTTTTAAAATAGTTTGCAAATAAGGTAAATAAGGGGGTAGAATTCATATTATTTAGAGGTAGCCATCTTTAAGTTAGGTCTCTGATGCAAAGCACAGGATTATAAGGGATTCATTTTAAGTCAAAGGAAGCTTTTCTGGAAAGTACACCATTTCATCTGTTACAGAGAAGTATCTTAGGCTGATGGCTGCTATGGCTATTCCTAAACAAGCAGAGAGAAATATTCCTAGATGAAAGATATAATTAATAGTTTAGCCTCTACTAAATTAGGTGGAATAGAAAGTACTTGGTGTATGCTACTATAATCACTTAATATAGGAGTATAGTTACTTCAGTAAGCTTTATTTAACTTGAATTGAAGTAGCATAACTTTGTTGTGTAGCCAGAGAGTGATGAGTTACCTGAAAACCCTTCTTCATTTTCCTCCATACAACCATTGTGGGAGATGATCCCTGCAATACCTTGTTGCAGCAAACTAATATTACCTTTTTAAATATGAGGACAGGGTATACAAATCTCAGTGAACTTGTACCTGAATAAGAATAAAATGAAGTCCCCTTAAATATCAGTATTATGCAGAATTCAGTAAAGTATCCTTCTTTAGAAGTTACCTTTTCCATGTTGTCTAGAGAACACTGCCATCCTGCAAGCCAGCCTAATATGACCCAGAATGAAAGGCATTTTTCATAGAATCTTAGAATTATAGAATGGTTCCGGTTGGAAAGGACACCTTGAAGATCATCTAGTTCCAACCTACCTGCCATGGGCAGGGACACCTCCCACTAGACCAGGTTGCTCTAAGCCCCATTCAACCTGGTCTTGAAGACATCCAGTGATGGAGCATGCACAAATTCCCACAACCNTGATGGAGCATGCACAAACTCCCACAACCCGTTGTGTGTCACCACCCTCATAGTGAAGAACTTCTCTACATCTAATCCAAATCTACCCTCTTCTAGTTTGAACCCATTAGCCCTCATCACTACAAGCCCTGTAACAACCTGTAAAAAGTTCCTCTCCAGCTCTTTTGTAGGCCCCCTTGAAGTAGTGAAAGGCCACAGTAAGGTCTCCCCAGAGCCTTCTCTTCTCCACATTTTATGAAGATGTGTTTGTCTTAGGACTTTTTCAGCCCTAGTTTTTTCTCCTCTCCTGTCCCTGCTTTTATCCCCTGGTATGAGAGAGATTTTGGCCTTAGAGAATGGCTGCTAGAGACACTGAGAATGCAGTAGTACAAGGTTTACTGAGCTTACTTTCCTTCTACTAAAGAAAACCACTGTTAGGTTATGGATGAATCATGTTTCTCTGAGGAGTCCAGGATATGATCCTAAAGTCTATCTCACTTCTGAAGGCTAAGTAAAAGGATACGGGCATTGATGCTATTTGACACATCTTGTGCTTTTGTGCCATTCATTTTAGAATGCCATTGTAAAAATTCCTCATTCTCATTAGCTGGTTGCTATGTCATTAACTCACTATAGAGCCCCCATAATGTCCCATTATACAGTACTTTCAAGCTTTTGGCTGTTAATTAAGCATGGAACATTCTCGTTTGTTACAGGGCTGAAATTAAAGGAAGGAAAACTTAAATTATGAATAATACTGTTAAATAATAATAATAATAATAGGATTAATGGACACCCAACTATGTACATAATTAGCCTAATTCCAATGAGAGGGTGATGGTGAATGTTTTATCAGTGTCACCAAGACCCCATAGTATAATTACAGACCTATTTGTTCAATGCTTAGCGTGTGCTGTTCATTATATTATGTGAAGAATTGAGCCTCTGTTTGGAAAAAAAAAAATACAGGGCATACAGTTTAAAACTGATTCAGATAAGTTCTTTTATGTTTTGTTTGTTGAGGAAGTTTTTTGCTTATTTCGTTGGCTTGTTACTGTCCTCATTTTTTGATCAGTAATTAAAATGTCAGCATTGCTTCTGCTGATTTCACGAAGAAAATAAGCTACAGTAATGAAAGAACAGGCCTCCAAAATTAAAGGAAAAAAAGAAATCCACTCATTCCCAAAAGCATCCCCAAATACAGACTTCTAAAGTAGGGGTGATTGTGTTATTTCTGGATTATTCAGGTATACTTCACGCAAGTCTTCCAACCTTCCGCCCACTTGTAGGTGCAGCATAGGATCATTCAGTGAAGGTTTTTGTTATGCAGGCCAGCTGTATGTTAAAATAGAATATACGCCACTTGCACCTCTTGCTTCTATTTA
Organism: Brachypteracias leptosomus; assembly: GCA_013401335.1. Classification (NCBI taxonomy): domain Eukaryota; kingdom Metazoa; phylum Chordata; class Aves; order Coraciiformes; family Brachypteraciidae; genus Brachypteracias; species Brachypteracias leptosomus. The sequence goes on along the minus strand of VYZX01016960.1, from coordinate 48,248 downwards.
AAGCTGTCTTCAACTCCACTTATCTAATTTTTGGAGGTGAATATGTTACTAATATTCAAATAATCTCAATTATATATATTTCATCTTTTCTGGGTTACCTCCCTATACCATTATGACTTTATATCATTGAGCGTTGAGTATATTTGAATCAGAAACTGCCTTCATGTCACCAGGCATGACTTTTTAAGTCTAGACATCTTTTTTTTTTCCTTTCTGACAACCTGTGAAAAGTGATACTGAACAGTAGCCTCAGGAACACAATAATTTTGGTTGGAAAGGACCTTTGGAGGTTATCTGGTTCAACTTCCATCTTAAAACAGAACTAATTTAGATCTTGTTCCTAATTCTCCTCACAACAAAGCATTTGTGCATATAATTGGAACTGAGTCCTGAGAGTGGAAAAGGGTAAGGATCCTAAAACATCGTGCACCTGTTGCCCCCTCTTTCCTCTAAAATAAATAAAACTTAATTATAGTGTTTCATAATATTCCCAGCGAACTTCCCTATTTCTTCTCCACAATAGTTTCTTGGATGAGGGTCAAATCTAGGCAGACCACATAGTACACAAACCACATAGTGAACAATCTTATTTTTTCTCCTATGAACAGTTTTCACCTACCTGTCTGGATTTTATTCTGTTCTTTGTTTTGCTTCTTTGGAACTCATTTTGGAGGTTCATGTCAGGATGGCTAAAGACCTTCCTTAAGAAAGTCTTGTCATTGGAAGGCAATAACTTGCAGAATATGCCGTGACAGTAGTGCTGTGATAGTTATTAGTCATATAAACAACTGCTTTGATTTAATATTTTATCTTTCACGTCTTGACATGGAATTTAGGGGACACCATTCAAAAATATTCCTCCTTTTTACCCTAGATTCTGGAAAATAGGAAGCCATTTAAATGTCTCTGTATGACACACAAATGTCAGAGACCTGTGAAATGGAGTACTGATCCTCTGACCCATGATTATGATTTTTCCATTATATTCAGTCCCTGTTCCATTACAGAAGATGTCTAATTTGCTTTCCATCATCCCTGAAGATCTGTGTAGCTCTGTCCAGAGCTTTTCTGTCCTTATGCATAACAATGCTGTATGTTACCTCCTCTCCTCAGTGTGGTCAGTATCATTTCCGAATTATTTCTCAAAATGTTGTTTCTAGTATGTGTTTTTAATTTTTCTCAATATCTAAGCATTTTTTGCAGATGTCTTTCTCTGATTCCTTGTTCATTTCCAGACCTTTGCAATTTTGTATCATTTGGAAGGTCAGAATTTTCAAGGTCTTCATCCTCACCCTAATCTAACAGCTCACTGAACAAGGATAAAAGAGCTTGATTAGGAAAAGATCTAAGTTCTGTGTTTTGCTTGTGTCTAGTAACAATTATTTATAGTGAGTGTTTATATTTTGGCATGATCATTATTATTAGCACTGCTGCATTTCCAAATACTGAAGAAATTATGCTGCAAAATGCAGTTTATTTGAATATTAAAATTCTGTACCCTTAATTCTTTGAAAAGAGTGGTCAAGGGAATAGATAACCGTGACAAAAACATCCATTTAAATTCATGCAATAGATCTAAAACTACCAAAATTTATAGTGCTGTTCAGATCTGTCCTTTATTTATCATGATAATAACAGTAACTTATTTTTATAGAACAGTGTTCCATGAAACAGGGTGAAATGAATAGGACAATAATCCTTGTCCTAATTTTTTAGTAACAGACCAAAGCAAACAGGTTTTCAAAGGATAAAATGTCCTTTTCAAATATGTGCTTCTGCCCTTCTCCTCTTTACAACCTTTGCCTTCACAATGTTTTTGAAACCTTCTCTTTTCCCAGTGTCCAGTGGCAGTTGTCCCCTCTGTGCCAGCTTCTCTGCTCTTAAGCTTTTAAAAACTCCCAAAGTGGATTGCCTTTGAATTCAGTTCCCTGACAGGCTTCCCATCTGCAGGGTCCCAGGTCTAAAGAACAGCCTCTCATCTGGAAGGACTGTTTTGCTTTGGGAAAGTTTGTTTTGTTTTGTTTGTAGCTGTGCTCATGGGTGAATGTGGTCTCAGCAGATTTCCTACCTGCAGACAGTGGTCAAGCCCCACATCTGAGAGTACTGAGTAGTGTGTAGTTAACATGAGGGGTGTCTGAAACCAAAATTACCTAGAAGAACTTCTGGTTGGTCTGTCTGGTTTGGAGAGATTGAAATTCAATTTAGATATAAAGTCTGCTTAATTTACCTCCTGCAATAGAAAATCACTTGCCAGGCAGAAAAGTCACTTATCGTCCTCAGAAACATAAGTCATCATCCAGTGTTTAACACATAGGTAACTGATAACTTGGTAATTTGGATAACTGACTTAAGATCTTACTTTGGAACTCAGTGGTTTCTGAGAAATGGTATGCTCCTTCAGCTTCAGGAACAGGATGTCCAGAGTGGTTGTGGAGTCTCTTTTTCTGGAGAGTTTCAAAACCCACCTGGATGCATTCCTGAGCAACCTGCTGTAGGTAACTCTGCTTTGGCAGGGAGGTTGGACTAGATGATCTCCAGAGGTCCTTCCAACCCCTGCCATTTTGTGATTCAAATTAAATCAGAACAGACTGATAGCACTGATAAGGTACGTTAAGCATCATTAGTCCTTAAACAGACAGGCTGTTTTGGAAGCTTCAAAATTGTTTGTAATTCTAATTACAACACAGACATCCTAGAATTACTTACTTATTTTTTCCATTCTGGGACAAAAAACCAATATGAGTAAAAGAAGTGGTTTTGGTTTTTAATAGTCATTCAGTTCAATGGGAAGTAGCAAAAATCACATATCTCTAATAAGCCTTTAAAGTTCAGTCATATTCTCCAGTCATACATAATAGAAATAGGAGGCAGTATGGGGAAGCAGGAATGGATAACCCTTCTATAACTTCATGATAAGGGAGGATGGGAGTGGTTGTCCATTGCAACAGAACAGCCAGCTGTTTCCTAGAATACAAATTAGTCAGCTCAAGAAGACGATATCCAGCTGACAGAGGTTGCCCAGAAGCAGTGGCAAAGAGTCTGCAAACTCGAAGACCACGTACAGAATTCTAGAGCATGAGTCACGTGACTGTTTGTAAATGGAAAGAGGAAAGTGGAGGGCGTGGAAGAACATTGGTAGCACATAATACAAAATGAAGCCATACTGGAAAAAAACAGTCTTGGTCTTTTTGGCATTTTTTGTTCGTGATGAATTCCAGTGTCCTTTGGGATGTGTTAAAAGAAAAATGACTAGCACTTTCAGACACTTAACACTATGCTCACTCCACACGTAACATCTACAGCATGAAGAACATGGCTTCAAACCAGACATTTCTGACATTTGACTAGCAACTCTGTTATCTAACAGCAGTAGCAAGCAATTATCACCTTAAAGGCATCAGGAAAAAGTGTCAAAAATTACTCATTTCTTATTGGAAAAATCAGCACAGACTATTCAATTTTGGTATAGAAACACTCATATCAAATCAGTTTGCATGATCAAACTAAAGTTAGAAACACTCTTTTGTTGACACCTTACCTGATGGGAAGCATGGCTGACTAACTGCTACCCTCCTTTTCTTTCTAATCAGGCTTCCCTCATGGACTCCATCTCACAGTTGCCCCATTGTCAGTGTTTACCACTGAAATGTATGATGAAAACTATTCTAACATGGAGTTCAATTATGAATGGACATAAAAAATTAAACTGGTTGCAAAATTACAATTAGCATCATGAAGATCAGGGCAAACCATCTAAACTGTAACTCCCAAACTACTTCAGTATCTGATAAAAAGAAAAATATAGAGAATTTTGACTGCATATGATGAAAACCATCTTCCTTATTGAGTCTATTATATTTTGCCACATGTTGTTTTTCCTTTTACTTTCTTTTTTTTTTTTTTTGCAATTCTTCATATTTAAAATCCTAATGCCTCTTAATGGTTTTTTGTGTCAGTTTGGGATGGAATTAAAAAATCGGTGATAAAAAGCACCCCTTGAGAAAAAAAAAACAATTTTTTTACTTCTTCAGTACTTTTAGATATCGACTTTTAAGATATTTTGGGGCAACTGTCCAAAATATCTTCAGCCTTGGAAAGTTAGGAGTTCTAGGCCTAAGTCTGCAACCTTGGTTCAAGAGAGTAATCCAGTCATCCCTGAAGCTTGATGTTTCTCCCCAGGAATGCACTTGTTTTGAAATGTCTTTTTTTTTTCCTAAATCAGAATTAACTGCCCAAGCATCTACATTATCTACAAAATTAAAATTCTAGAAAAAAGAAGACGTGACCTTATTAAAGCATTTAATTCAGATACAACAAGGTGCTTCATTTTGACCATATGTTTTAACTCTAATGATATGAAACTTCATAGAAATCATCTCAACCAGGTTTTTGGTGAAAATAGCAGTGAAACTGCTGTTGGTGTAGTGTTTCATTTGGAAAATCAGCATTTCTGACAGAAAATTGTTCCATCATAAAAAAGTTCTCTTTGCTTTTATGTAATTGCTGCTCAGAAGTTGATTTCTTTTGAACAAAATGGGATTGATTATGTGAATAACGTTTCGTTATATAAATCAGATTTTCTAGGCAGATCCATTACCTCCCTGTTTCTACACGTCCTTTGACTTCTCTGTTCACTAGATTTTGCACTGTTTATGGCAGACTTTTTAATGCCTAAGTCATCTTTAATGCTTAACCTCGAGCATCTTTGCAGACCACCATCTGCAATGGCCAAATGAGAACATCCTGCTTTTTTCATACTTTCAAGGCAAAGAATTTTGGGACTAAATGCCTCCCTCTGCTAAGCAGGAATACTGGGACAGCAGCAGGCAAACAAGTAAGCCAAAAGCAATCATCCCATGGGAGAGTTGTGGTTGATGGCAAAGCTGTGGTTGACCACCAAGTAGTAAGATACCAGAATTGTCTCACAGAGTCATAGCATCATGAGCAGTTTGGGTTGAAAGGGACCTTAAAGATCATCTAGTTCCAACTCCCCTGCCCAGGTTGCTCAAAGCCTCATCTAACCTAGTCTTGAACACATCCAGGGGTGGAGCATCTACAGCTTCCCTGCTCAACCTGTTCCAGTGTCTCACCACTCTGAAAGAAAAACTGCTTCCTTACATTGAATCTAAATCTACTCTCCTCCAGTTTAAAGCCATTACCCCTCATGCTGTCACTACAAGCCCTTGTAATAAGTCCCTCCCCAGCTTTCTTGTAAGCCCCCTTCAGATACTGGAAGGCTGCAATGAGTCTTCTCTTCAGGCTGAACAACACCAACTTTCTCAGCCTAGCCTCATAGCATAGGTGTTCCAGTCCCCTGATCATCTTCATGGCCCTTCTCTGGACTGACTGCAACAAGTCTATGTCCCATTTGTATTAGGGGCACCAGAGCTGGACACAGTACTCCAGGTGGGGTCCCAGGAGAGAGGAGTAGAGGGGCAGAATCACTTCCCTTGACCTGCTGGTCATGCTTCTTTTGATGTACCCCAGGACACGTTTGGAGCTTCTTGGGCTGCACTCACACATTGCCGGCTCACGTTGAGCTTTTCATCAACCAGCACCCCCAAGTCTTTCTCTGCAGAGCTGCTCTCAATCCACTTGTGCCCAAGCCTGGATTTGTGCTTGGGATTGCCCCGACCCAGGTGCAGGACCTTGCACTTGGCCATGTTGAACTGCATGAGGTTGGCATGGGCCCACCTCACAAGCCTGTCAAGATCTCTCTGGATGGCATCCCTTCTCTCCAATGTATTGGCCACACCACACAACTTGGTGTTGTCCACAAACTTGCTGAGGGTGCACTCAATGCCACTGTCCATGTTGATGACAAAGATGTTAAATAGCACCAGTCCCAGTACTGATCCTTGAGGAGCACCACTCATCTCTGGTCTCCACTTGGGCATCAAGCCATTCACCATGACTCTTTGAGTCTGACCCCCCAGCCAATTCTTTATCTACTGAATGGTCTGTCTATCAAACCATATCTTCTCAATTTAGAGGCCAGGATGCCATCAAGCGCTTTGCTCAAGTCCAGGTAAATTACATCAGTTACTCTTTCCTTATCCACCAGTGCAGTAGCTCCCATCAGAAAAGGCCACCAAATTTGCCAGGTATGATTTGTGCTTGATGAAGCCATGTTGGTTGCCACCAGTCACCTCTTTGTTTCCTATGTGTCCTAGCAGAGCCTTCAGGAGGATCTCACTTTTAGTTACATTCTGATGTGACTTAAAAATACTTGAGTACTGTGAAAAGTTGGTAAGAATTTGCAAAGAACTTCATGTTGCTAGAATTTGGTCTGAAAGGTTTTTCTCTTCCCTTTTCTTTTTTTTTTTTTCAGGGGGGAGTGAGGATATGGATGATGGAAAAAAGCAGTCTTTTCATTTATATGATAATACATGTCTTTCACAGACAGTGACAGGCCTACAATAGAATGTTATTAGGTAACCTCCTGTCTATAGAGATGCTTTGAATACAATTCTTTTCCTGCATTATTAAGTTACTGCCTTTGTTAAGCAACCAGTTTTGGTCAGTCCCACAAAACATGCCTCAAATAAGGTGTGACTGTACAATAGAACATTTCCTGTAAAGTTTAACCACGAAATAGTGCATTTTCATATTTAAAATAGGGACAATCATTAATAGCCTTAATGCCTTACCCAGGCATAGGGGAAAAAATGGATAAAAAGGAAACTCTTAAGGACGTTTATAATAGCTCTTTTATTCTCCAAAGTAAAATCACAAGTTAGGATTATTTTTACTTGGCTCTAGCTACCTGAATGTTAACCTTTTAGTTTAAGCTGTCACCCAGAAACTTTGTGTGTTGATGGCAAGTGACACCTAGAGATGGTGATTCATCCCATCTATCTAGACAGCAATCTTAGGATGGGATGAATCACACACAGAGCTTCCAGTATTTCACCACTGACTATGGAGTGAGACTGAACATCTGGTTTTGACTAGATACATAAAGCTATTGCAGGTCTGTAAGATAAACCTCACTTCTAGTATTTTGGAAAACAATAATAAACTCTCTTAAGTTGCTTATTGCTACTACTTATTTCCAATTTAAATCTTGGCATTCTGATAGAAGAAAGGGTGACTTCTCTGAGATCTTACAGCAAGGATCAGAACACTGAATTTTGGCAACTCCTGGTATAGTCAGAAATGACCACTACAAGGTGTGTGCTCAGCATTTTGCTTCATATTGACACCTCCACATGCAAGTTTTTTTGGTCGCTACTTAATTAATGTTGCGGTGAGGGTTGGGTTGTTCTTATGAAACCAAACTGTTGATGTTCAGAAATTAATCACTGGACCACATTGTCTTATTCCTAGGGACTGGGACAGGCAGCTGTTTCTTAATTGCCTAAAGAGTCAAGAGAAATTAAAACTGATGGGGAAACAGTTAGCCCTGGATATATTGTGCATACATAACTCCTTGTGTGGCTAAAACCAAGTATCAATGAAGTTAGCTAGAATGTGCTTCATCATTAAAGTCTTGCTTCAGAAACTGCACAATGACAGCTAAAACTTTTTTCTTTTTTCTTTTTTTTTTTTTTATTTGAATGCTCAGAAGAGATAAGAAAGCCAGAAGAAGAACAGATGTGTTAGAAGTGTGAAATGGATTAACATCAAAGCCCCCTGGGAAAATCTGAAACATGAAATGAAGGATCCTGAATGACAAGAGCTATTCAGAATGCATTAAAAGCTCTGCAGTGCATTTTGGTGCTGTCTGTGTGAGCAACGCAAGGCCCTGTGTGCTAGGGAGAGATGCTGATAACGAAAGCTCTGTGAACTTCAGGGAAATTCAGTGCATCGCTGAGAACTCACCTTGTGGTACAATTTGAATGAGATAGAAAAAGCACCCAAACTAGTGATTGCCAATATTTATTGTCCTCAGTGATATGAAATGGATAGATAATTTAAGCCTTGGACTAACAGGGCTGTAGGTGAAGCCGTAATGATTTTAAAATCAGAACCTATTTTAGTAATACACTCTTTGAGTGTTTAAAGCTCTCTATTAATATTCATCAGTTGACAGATTAGCATGGACAGCATATTTGTACACTTAAAATCAGAGAAGGTAAGCAAGATAAAACAACGTAAGAGATATCTTTCCAGTTTCTTGATTTTCACACAGATTCTTTGGAAACAAATTATTTATAGTTCAGGCAAATTTATGTTCATAAATGGTTTCTCAACTGACAGGCATTGGTATCCAAATAGTTTTTGATGGAAAGAGGTCACCAATATTCAAAACGTGAAGTAGACTGTACAAGCTACTGCTGAGTTATTACTTCATCTAAACTCAATGAAAGTCAAAGGAAGTTGGTCAAATAATACAGAAAATATATCAAGATTTAGTTCCCACTTTATTGCGGGCTGAACTTACTGCAGCTTCAGAATATAAATCTCATACCAGGCATTTTGGACAAGTACAATCCCAGCTAAAATTCACAGAAAAGGGAGGTCTTTGAGTTGGCTACAATGGACTTCTGATGGGGACTCAGAAGAACTTAGAGTGAAAAGCTGCCCAAAGTCATTTCCAGCACTTCGTACAATATAAATTGTATTCATTCCTGAATATCTCTCTTGTACAGACATCATCATGGCTTGAGTGAAAATCTCAGGCCTTTAAGTTCCATTCCAAATGGTGTTTTCATCTCACTGCTGATGCAGAGCAAAGGGTGATTTAAGCCAGGCTGCTTCTCTCGACAAGGTGCTGCTTTAGTCCTCTGCAGGCATAAAGCTAGGTTAAAAACAAAACAAAACCAACAACAATGAAACACAAACAAAAGCAGGATTTCTCACAACCTGAAAAACAGGCCAGTCCTCAGAGATTAGCATCCTCCTGGTGCGATGGTTCCTGCCTCTATTGATCTCTGCCAATTTTAGGACAGGTACATCAGGGTCTGATACAAGCGAATTTATGAAGCAGACGGTTCCATGGGTTTTTTTTTCCTTTTCTGGCAGTTAAGTTCATATATTGTTCAAAATATGGCATGAGCTTTAGAAAATTTCCATCTTACTTGGGTATACTATCAACAAAACCCATTACTCATAGACTGAGGTACATCCAGTGCATCTGCCATACATGCAATTGACTGATTCTTTTGAGCTTCTTTTCTGCCTCTTTTTTTGAAATAGCAACGGATTAACTTGAAATGACATAACTTTCTTTTTACTCTGTGCTGGTAAAGCTTTTAAAAATACAACCAGAGGACAATTCATTTTGATGCTTTTAAAGTAAAATAACAGTCTCCAGACTGAAAGTTTTATAGTTAGAAGAATCTATTTCTAACAGAATCTATTTGTTTGTAAATCAATTTGCCCTGTTGATTAATTTCCTAATAAGAAGTGCATATGCTCTGTTCTACTGAGTTCAGTTGTATTGTTGGACTAAACAACATGATTCTTCCACCCTTATTTATGTTCACACAAATAGGCCCATTATACGTCCAACGTAACAACTGTTAAAATGAATCTTCTCAGAATGTATGTTCCAGCATAGAAAATTTTTGGCACATGCTGAAGTTAAAATTTGAAATAGCATGTGCAAGAGTTGGACGCACAGGGAGAGGTGATCTTACTTAATTTTAGAGTTATATAGCTGAACAAGTCATCTTTGCCTCCCTTTATAGTCAACAGAGAAAAATAAGCTGTACGAGAGAACCATTTGCCTGACATTTTAAGGATCTATTTAAGCGTGAAATGAATCACAGCCTAGAATTTTTTATTTCTATCCAGTAACTATACAGGGAGTGGCTAATTTATTTGTAAACACCTAAAATTTTTATGATTGGTTTTTAAAAAACAAACATTTTTTGTCCTTGCATCCGTCACTTCTAGTGGAATTGTGTATTACCACACTTACATTATAAAATAGATAGGCTATCTGTGTTAAAAAATGAAAAAAGTGTTCTTTTGATCTAAGAGACTCCCCCAGATAGTGATTTTTGAAGCATTGAGATACAGAGTTCTGTCTACTGAACCAGAAGTGGAAGGCTGAGTTAAACAATGATAAGCAGCCCTCTACGTAAGGATTCTCTACATAAGTTTTCCATGTAGTTCACAAATATTTTCTTCCAAATAGGAATACGCCTATGGGTATTACCTAAGTGCCTCATCATCTTGTTGAAGATGAAAGTTTCTCTGTTGTCTTTATGGATCCATTCTCTGCAGCTGTACTTCAGTTTTGTGATAGCCAAAATAAATACACCAGGGACTTGACATTTTTAGAGACTGGAACTTAGCATCATACTTCATGTAATACAACTTCAGTTGCACTTACATTCATGCCAGAGCATAAAAGACTTCTTCAGCTTATGTATTGTGACACACCTTGTAGGCTAAAGAATAATTCAAGTGTCCGTGAGAGTTTGCAGGTACAGTCCAAGATTTTCAAATTAGCTGTTTAATCTGATGAGATCAGTTACAGCTGCTCCTGTAAGTGCTATTTGAAATTCAGCCCTCTTTGAAAATCTGGATGAACAAAGAAGTCTCGGCTTGGTTGTGCAAAGATGGAGGCAGTAGCTACTTTTGAAAATCTAAATCCAGCTTGTTCAATACAACAGTGAAAAGAGAAAACAGAACTAATGCAGTTTTTGCACATACTGGGTAAATTATAAAATAATTAGTCATGTTTCAGTTTAAATAACATGAAAAAACTCCTTTAATTAAGATTCTTAATTAATAGTTGAAAGATTAATCAATCAATAATTATAACTATCATTATAGGATGTAATTGCGCTTAATTGGAGGGGCTGATTAATGATCAGAATAAACCTTTCAGATTCTCACACTTGAAAATGGTGGGAAGTGATAGATTCCAGCCTATAGAGTTAAAGAGGAATCCAAGGATCAGAGAAGTTACGTGTTCAGCTGCTTGACCACAAATTGAAAGCATATTATTGAAGTGCATGAAAGATTTCCATTGTTAGACGTGGAAAACATACTATTCTATTGCTAACATATGTGTGGTTTTGATTAGTGCGAGCAAAATACCTCTCAGAGTAACATGAGTAATACCTTTTCTGGAAACAGCAAGCCTTGTTTTCTTTGGCCAAAATGTAAATTTTGCTAGGTTTAAGTACAGTTCTGCACACCTCTGCTTGGGTCTTGCCTAGTCCTATAGGCCCCTAACATTTTTCTTACAGTTCAACAAGAATTTGGAGTCATAACTTTGAGTAGGACAGCAGTTGTCAGATACATAATAACTGTTAGGTGTGCCGTGCCATGCAAAATTGTGTAACGCGTTCCAGCTCTGTCTTACATCTGTGGGACTTCAGGGTTGAAGCTGTCCTCAGCTCAGATGTTCAATGGTCTTGTTCTGGCAGAACGTCGTAGTTTTCAGGAAAAATAAATGGAGTCAGGCAGGCTTTAAAACACATTTTAAAAGCTGCAACTTTCTTCTTTTTTTTCGTTTCATCCGTTCAGTAGCCTACAGATGAGTGCAGTCTTGGACAGCCATCTTCAGCCCAGGATATAGTGGATCCAGCCCTTGACAGAGGTCTTTCAATCTCACACCACTCCCAGGCATGCTTTCAACAGTGATCTGCTCATTGTGAAGACGTGTGCTTGCAGTAGCACCGATGGACTTTGGTTAATGCACCTTGGTGAGTGAGGACTTGTCAGCCAGGGAACAGTCTGGTTCTTGCTCTAGTGGCACTCCTGATTTTTTTTCTGAATAGTGTTTAATGTCACTGCTTCTGCCAGTCTAGCACCACTGAGTTAATCTACTTAGCCATTTGGGGATGAAGAAAAAAGTGGAAACATGAAAATTTAAACTGTTAAGTGAGGCTTTAACTATATCCTTTATTACCCCTTCAGCTATAGAAAAAAACTAGAGAGAATATCGTACTTTAACACACTGAAACACTGTGTAAAAGATAGTAATAAATGTTCTTTGGAACAGAAAAGCAAAAAACATCCTTATAGAATTTAGCTGAGAAGGGTCTGTTGTTGCTCATTTGCTTCCTTCGAGGGAAAGTGAGGCAAACATGTAAAATGGGGGAGTGAGGAAAGACAAAAAAAAGGGCATTAGCAGAAAAACGCAGCAAACCTACAAAATTCATCTTCTCTACTTTCCAGCCTGGAGAAATACAATCACAGCACACATTCCTATTAGCTCTCCAAGACCTCGTACTCATGTTAGGCTGTTTAAGATGTTGCTTTAGCTGCTTTTTTTGGTCACTAGATCACAGCAGTTTTGAGAAATAGATTATCTTCTCTGGCTAACTGAGACTGTTACTCTCAGAAGACTAGAGCTATCTCTTACAGAAGAAAGGAAAAGTAAGGGAGGAAAGGAATAGGACAAAGAAATTAAGGAGTGAAGGCATAAAATCAACTTGCATGCATTCAGGACTCAGTTGAGAATGCTGATGGACCGTTCTCTGAGCCTTTTTTTCAGACCCAGTTTGGACAGATTTTCTCTCCCAGAAAACACAGTGATGTCATAACAAATCTCTGAGTCCCAGATGTGGGTGCTGCTGATTTGGTGCAGCTTAGAGAAAGCATGTATTGCAGCTGCTTGCTCTTTGTCTGTTGTGGGGTGAGATGAAACACTTAAAATTTTCAGGACCCTCACTCTGGCATCTCTCAAGAGTGCAGCATTTATCGAATGTCTTTTTGAAAGTTCTCAGCATAATTGCAGTACAAGGTGGGTTTCACTGTAATGACTCTGAAATCATGATACACAGTTACTCATCCTGCAACACAAGTCAAAGCCAACCTTCCTTTGGCAAAGATAATTGGATTAGGCCCTTGCAGCTTGATCTTGCGAAGCATTAAGAACCTGGGTGATAACTGAGCAAAAGATTTAATCGGTAGTTCAAATTTAATCATGGTCCTGTGGATTTCAGTGAAAGCATGCAAATTTACTGTAGCTCAGAGACTGGTATTCTTTACACAAGAAAACAATATAAATCTTGTTCTTCATTACAATGCACAGCTATGCAAAACCAAGAACTTCTAGAAATAGAGGAAAAGAAAAGCCTCACTCCCAATCTGACTCACAGAGCCATGTCATTAGTCAATACTAATATATTAAGATTGGTATTGGAACTATTTTCTGGCACTGAGGCCAAGTAGCACAAAATGGCTTGTCTACATAATATTCAATTATTTGACCCTCCAAGAATGGGTGATAACGATTAACCTGCTATCTGTCCCTAGTATTTAAATAGTCCTGAATAACCCCAGGAATTCTGGGAAAGAGTAATTTTCCCCTGAATTATTCATAGCCAAGACTCTTTCAAGTATTTGAGCTCTGATACCTAGGAACATTCCTGAATACAGATTTATTGTCCTAGTTAATACCTTAGATGGTTGTTTACACTGGAGAAGACAACGGCCAGATAGCTGCTGAGAAAAGGAACCCAGAAATGAAAGACAGATGTCAGACTAGACTGGAATAGTCTTCACTAGTATGAACTGCAGAGCTGCTGAAAATACTGTTTTGCTCATCTTCCCTTTGTGAATGTTGTACAGCAAGGCAAGAGGCTCAGAGGTGCAGCCAGTGTCAGAGTGAAATTCAGGAACTTTCTAAATCTACCAGAGTTTGTAAACCCAGCTACAAGGGAGAAAAGCCAGAAAAGCAAAAGGAGATGCAGCAGTGAGACATACCTCCTTGCACTGTGCTTTCCAGGAACTTCTGGCTGAAGCTGATAGAACTTCTTTCTAATGGTCTTGGTGAAGTAGTATTTCTACTAGTTCAAAGCACCCATGTCCTATTTCAGGTAAGCTTAGACCATGGTGCTGGATAAGCAGAGCTAAATGAGACAGCTTGTGTTTAAAGCAGTACCTTAACTGTCTGCTTCCAACCACATTTTTGAGGCGTACAAGGTAGTATTTGGATAAAAATAGGCCTTTAGACCATGGGAATTGTGTCCAACTGCTATATTCAGGGCTGTAAGCAAACATCCTTCATTTTTATTCCTCATGATTTATCTGGTCAGCAATATACTTAACATCAGTCCTTCACACCTTGCATCTAAAGTGGTGAAACTAGACACAAGCCTGCATCCAGATTCTGAATTTAATACAAAATAATAGAAAAAAAAAAAAGGAAAACCAGGCATCGCCTGGTTCAAGTTCCTTGTTTCTGTTAGGTTCTTGTGTAAGAAAGGTCTACCATCATTATTTTATGAGAAGCTCAATCCAGTAGGCACACTGACAGGCTTAGCAAAGAAAACCTAGGTTTTGAACCCCATTGAGAGTTTTGGCTTGAAATAGATACTGGGAAGATCCAAATTTAGGTTATATTATGGCAGAAATAGATGTATCAAGGGAAATTTAGTCAAAAACCTAAGAATCCATGAAATATAGAGATCATTCCAAGAGCAGATGGCCACGAGTCAGGGTAATGAGTATATGGGATGCAGGCTGAGTGGCAGTCAGTACATCGTCTAAATCCTTTTCTGCATCTGCCTTTTAATCTCTTTGGTTTTCAGTTCTCCATCTGTAAAATGGGAATAACTACTCATATTCTTTCATCCTTTGTTTATTAAGAAAAACAGTCACACAAGATAGTGCTATGTTTTGCTGCATCTTATAAATGAAATGCTGATCCCTACTGGGGCCCCTGGGCACTGCTGCTGCATAAATAAATTCATAGCTATGGTTGTCACAGAGGGAGAATATTGACTGCAGGTGAAGAATAGGTAGCCAAAGCAGATTAACTCTTAAGCAGTGAGGATCCTGTTTTCCAGTCCTTTGTAAGAAGGAAAAAGTACAGAGAAAAAGAGAAAATATATGACACATAAGATGAATCATTTCTAAAGGGAATGGTTTTGAAAATTTCTCCACAATGCATCAGCAGCCTGTCTGCAAGCATCAATTTTTTTTGACTCCTTTACACATTTTTTAGCAAATTTCATGCCAGTGAAAGATGCAGGATTGACATTCTTAAATCTTCCTTTTATCCATAGAAAAGATAAAGCATAGTCAGAAAATGTGCAGGTTTCCTCAGATTTTCAGGCCAACATGCCTTCATTTGACCTGAAGGGACACCTCTACGAGAGGGAAAAGCAGTTTAGTCACCATTCTCATTTTATCCTTGGCCTTGATGCTGAAATTATTATCCTGAGAGATGAGTGGGATACTTTGGTTTAAGTATGATATGGGCACCTGTTCTCTCTGCTGATGCTATCCAACTCATTTCACATGGACCAATGTACTGTCTTCTGAAAATCTCTTTCAGTCACTTCCAACCAGAACACAGTTGCAAGTTCATTACAGGCTGAAACAGTAGACCCTGATTTAGGGGGCTACAAGAACCAGTGCCAGTCTCCCAGAGCCATCCAGCCATCCATAACACTGCTGCTTTGCCCCAACATGCCTCTGTGAGATATTTTCTAAGGGGCATAGATGAAATTTGTTTTTTGTGTGAAGGCCACCAGCTCTCGCTGCTGTCAGTGTAATATGGTCACTAAATTCCCAAAGACAATATTACTGCAAATCACCTCAAATGTGCTGCAGGCGGTAGAATGATCCCATAATCAAAAAGCTAGGTCTTTGAGGACAAGTTTAATTACTTTAATCTATACAGCCTGGAAAACATAATGGTTAATGGGGTAATCTACTGAAGTATGTGGAATTTTGAGTAGTATAGACTATGCCACTGTATGACACTACTCTCGGCACAGCAGAGATTATAAAACCAAGAGCATAAATGGTGACTGAAGAAAGCCTTAGATGTTCATAAATCAATAATTGATAAAAAGTACTCTTGTGTAACTAAGTAGAATTTTATGTTGCAGGTAGAATAAACTGATTACATGATACTATAGTGCTCAGTGGAATTATGGAATGAGCTTCATTCATTCACTCTAATTGCTGCATATTTGTATACAAATGGCTGAAATGGTTCTATCAGTTTTGTAGTCTATAAAACTGTAAGAAAATCCTGCCCTATGAGTTCACAGATGAAAGCCATGATATTTTCCCAGCATGGGGCTCTGTGCTCCTGGAAAAGCTGAACATCAGCAGATACAGAGAGGTTGATGTTCTCAATGCATCAGGCCATTAAAGATTTCAAAGCACTTTTCTCATGGGTAGAGGTGTTAACCCCTCTGTCCTGGCTAGTTTCCAAGCTGGGTAACAAGCCACCTGGACCAGATGCTGAGGGAACTTAAGGACGAAGTGGTTGGGCTGCTAACAGAAATGTACAATCTCTCATTAACATCATCCACTGGAGATGTTTTATCTGTCTTTTAAAAAGACATTAGGGATGATCCTGGGAATTACACACCAGTGAGCCTTACTTCAGCAAATGGACTGCAATGATAATTAAAAGTAGGATTATAGAAAATCCTAGATAAGCATGATATGTTACAGACAAAGAAATGTGTGTTGTGTAGAGGAGAATCAAGCTTCTTTAATTTACTAGAATTCTTTGAAAGTGTCAAATAAATATTGGATAAAGGAGAACTGGCTGACATAATCTATTAGGACTTTCAAGAAGCTTTTGAGAAATTCTCTCACAAAAAGCTGTTAAGGGAACTAAGCCATCATGGAATACGAAGGAAAACACATTATAATGGGGCAAAGACCTGCTAAGAAACAATGCAAAGAAGGGGAATAAGTGCTTCATTTTAAGCAGGACTTGGCAGGAACCCTTGGTATGTGCTCAGTTTTTATAGTTTTAGTGTGCTTTTGTTTCTTTTTTCTTTTGTCTTGTAATTACTGGTTGCTAATTGAGAAAGTACTTTGTTTAAATTTTTTGTGGCATTAAATTGAAATGATCCATTAACGTTATATTTGAGAGATGAAAAAATGCCTACATTTCAAGAAAGTAAAGGTAGATTTTAAAAAGGAAGCTAGACACGTGTTGGCTTCTAGAACCAAATCCTATGACAATGCACTATGGGCACGTGCACAGTAGCCATGGTGTTCTAGGTCCTCTTCTGGTAAGAGGCTACCTGTTGACAGCAGTAGACTGTGTGAGATGACTCAAATGGTCCTATCCAAGTTTCTGGTTTGCTGAAGTGAGAAACATCCTAGGTTTGGATGCGAGAGTGGGAGATGTACAACCCTTGACAGAGCTGTGGGATGCCTGTAAACCATAGCCATTCACCAGCTTAGATTTATAGGATATGTTCCCCTTCCACACCCCGCCTCCTCTTAGGTTATATCTTTTGTAAAGATATAGATTAATACTGTAAGTTATTTCAATTATATTTTCATTCAGATTACATTGCTTCTCCCAAGGCCCTTCCCAGTACTTTACCTTTGCTTTCTCTTGCTATGTGCCTACCCTGCATGTTCCCTATCTGTTCATTTGTAAAGCAGTTCTTGCAAAATGAAAGTCTACAGAGAACAGGAATAGAAGGGTGACATGGTCTCTGTCACTCCAAACAGAAAATGTTCCAGTGATCTTTTTTTTCACACCTTGTAGAATTTCAATTTTCCCTTTAAAACATGGATTAAACAACATTGCCAAAAACATATGCTTCTGTGTCAAACATTTCACTTATTCAGGAATCTAGAGGCAGCTGGAGAGTTCTCACTGCCAAAGTGACTTCAACAATTGTCTCTTTCACTTTTAATTGGAAACATGTTCGTTTCAGGCATAGGTGTGGATAACCAATATGTGGCAGTGTTAATTTCCCTCGCCATTCAGTGTACATATGTCCTAAGTGACCATTCTTAAATAGCTTGAGGAAAATGTTCTGAATCCATTGCCAAAGTGTCCTGTGCTCCTGTAAGCCTATGATTTGCCATGGCACAGATTTCATCTGCTGATTAAAGATGGGAGTGGTCAGCATGAGATAAGACATCACCAGTCTCTTGCTTCTTGTAAGACCTGCGGTGAGCTACATGAGAGGCTTACGGATGAGTTACTGAAGCTGAGGGCCTTCTTATTACATTAGCTTTAACCATTACAAAAGCTCAGCTCTAGTATTTGTTGCCCTGTGGGTATTTCCTCTGGGTTTTATCTGTCATGTAGATAGTCTTCCTCACAACAGAGTGCTTCAGCCAATCTAGCTACAAACCTCTGTGCTCTAGTTCACAGTGTATAAGGAACCTCCTCTCACTCCCCACTCTTACTGCTGGTTTGTTTTTTTTTTTAAGGGGTAGGGGATATCATGCTTTCTAATAGGACCTTACTTGAAGGCAAAAAACAACAGGTCAAATCTCATAGTTTATCATTGCTTTTTCATTCCTAGTCTCAGTTTCTGTGGAGGCTCCTTTTCTTTTATCCCCTTTTAAACAGCTGAGTTTCATTTGAACGTTGTGTTTGCTCATGTTTAGAGAAATAAAATGGAGGAAGGTTCTATAGCTGTAATATCGAAACCAGTCTATACCAGGTATGTCAAAGGAAAAGTCAACAGAAACAAGCAGCCAAAAATCAGTGAATACTGATTTTCTCATGAGAGTTGCATCCACCCTTCCTTGAAATCAAGAAGATGGATAAAACCTGAAGGTTGAAGGTTATCAGTTTGCCAAGCAGGACCCACTCTGGGGGTGCCACAGGGTTGAGTGCTTGGTTCTCTGCATCAAATCAGAGGTGCCTCATCACCCAGGACATGGTTACCAGATGCCTGTGGCAGGGATGGGGTAATATCTCTGAGAAGCGTGCTATATATTGGCCTACACAGGAGAGTCAAAACATGACCTTTTCTACTTCATGATAAGATGTCACATCAGATGGTGATATCATCCCACTCCCTCTTGTAATGCTGGATCACTAAAGCTGTAAGCTCCATCCCATCCTTTCTTCTGTCTGCTGCTTCTGCCACAAGTTTTCTTTCCTTGTGTGTTTTTAGGTGTGTTTCTAGTGCCTCCAAGTACGTGTATGCATGAATGAGAATATGTTTGTAGATTTGAGACTGAGGGGTTAGGCCCTCCATGAAAAAAATGGATACTTTGCTGTTATTTTTGTATGCTGCATTCAAAAGTGTGATGAGCACTTTACAGATATGTAAACAGATACATACGAAAAGCTTCTAATCAAAACTAGTTTAAGACAATACTTGAGAGAAAGACAAAGCAGCAGAAAAAGTCTGGGAGAATGGAAGGCAAGGAGTATGGAAATAAAATTATATTGGGGACTATAGTTCTTTATATCCTTAATGGAGGGGTTTATTTGGGTTACAAGGCCTGAAATTGCTTCTGGACAGGTGCTCAGAAATAACCCTCTATGTCCTCAGCAGATGCAGGTAATGCACACTTTGTTGTTGATGATAACATTTATTTTAAAGCTAATACAAGTTTGCTAATGAATATTCTGCTGATCAGTTTTTCTTTGCACTTAGGAAATCTTCGTGCACAGAAGCATCTGAGATCCCCGAGTCTTATCTGCCACCCCCCGTACACTGACACGCACCCCTGCACCAAGAGGGCTCCGGCTCTCAGCGCTCGGTGAGGAACGAGGGATGTTGCCATCTAGTGGGTATTTTATCAGGCAGAAAAAGAAACTTCCAACCTGCGTCCGCTAAGAAAATTCTGCCTCAAATCAGCCAGTGTGGAGACTCATATTTGAGGGAACTGGAAAAGGAAAAAACTGTCTCAGGCCAGCTTTCTGGGGGAGCACATGGAGCATTTATCTGCTTGCTCAGCCCTGTTCAGATCTGATGTCTGTCTGTCTGGATGCTTTGGGAGGAAGGGATACTCTGTCTGCAAAAAGCCCTGAAGCCTTCTTTGCCCTGGTGTTAGGAGACAGGACCCCTCAGGTATGCCCTGGCAGGAGTGCACACACAGCTACAAAAATGATGTAGGGTGACATTCATCCTCCCCTCTCTTCAAAACTCCTACTCCTTTCTTGGCAGCAGGGCTGGGCAGACACCTTCTCTATTGTTCCAGCTGATCACTAAAGCCTTCGTCAGGAGGGGACTTTTGCAGTTAGCACTGACATAACGAAGGGTTATTCATACGCAGGCAGCTGGCGCGATCTTATCTGTCAGCCCCACAGAAATGAGGAATTAAATAATAATAATAATCATCATAATAAAATTAGCCCCTTCCTTTACTTAGAAACCTCCATTTGCGGCCGTCGCGCTGGGATCAGCAGCGTGACCGCGAGGTACCGGGCCCCAGGAGCGCTCGGAGGGGCAACACCCTCCCGCTTCAATCTGCCTCCCATTAATGAGCTGCTTGACTGGGATGTGCTGCTGGCCGAGCAGCAGCTGCTCGGAGCGCGCCGTTACGGAGAATTAGCCGAAAGTTTATTCTTAGCTCTTCTTCTCAGCTCCGGCAACATGTTCAACAGCTTGTGCATTTTGTAATGCCTCCTTTCATCGCCATGGCAACTGTTAAAACTTAAGGTGCGCACGACTCGCACGCTCTTAATGCTGCAGGCTGCTGGCAAAATTAAACCCTCGGACTGTGCTGCTTCTCGCTGCTGTTGATTCAAAGGGCCATGGTGCGCTGGGAAGGGAACGGGGAACATGTGTTTGCAAAGTACTTTGGGCACAAGAGTGTGATTTGGTGTTTTAAGAGAGGTTGTGGATCTGGTTCGCCTCTCCAGCTGGTCATTTGAGCTGGGGTAGAGGGAACTATCGCTTCTGGCTGAGTTGCTTCTCCTCTTCACCTCGTCCTAAACCAGCTTTGGCAGAGACCATGTGTATTGCTGCCTCATAAAATGCAGCCTCAAATAGTTTGCAAGCAGTTGGGTAATGGGGAGGGCAATAACAGCTGCACGATCACTGGTAGATCGATAGGATGTAACTTGGTGCTGAGAAACTACCAGCTTCTACCCAATGGCAGATTAAGGAGCCATTTCCCCCTTGAAAGAACTTGGTTTTATACCTGAGTTACTCACTACAAGCAGCCTGATTTCCCATTCAGCTGGTGGCTGTGCAAGCCTACCAGAAAAATAAAGGGGGGAAGGAAAAAAAGTGGACTGCCTGGGTGCTGAACCCTCAAAATGTCACTTGGGTAAAGTGTCACTGAACCCTTATATAGCTTTGTATCACCACTGTGGACATACCGAGCCCCAGTTTGGCTGAAGGGGCTGCATCAGCCTGGGGCTTTTCCCTGCAGACACAGACCCTGCTTTACACTGAAATCTTTCATACTGAAGCCATTTTTCCTTTCTACAAAACAACTTTGCTGTGAATCAAATCCTGCAGCCACTAATAACTGTCCCTATGGGGAAATCCTACAGAATGGAAAAGGTCTGAAACCTATAGGGGTTTATAGAAATTAAATTGGATTCTATAGAAATTACTCTAAATAGCCACTTAATTTAATAAAGGATGCTACCCCTTCTGTAGAATGTTCACATCACATGATAAATCTGAAGGGAAAATAATATCCCTGCAAATAGAATTGTTCAGATTGGTTTAAAAATCCTATAGAAAACTTATTTCTCTATCTTAATTTTGCAAAGACTTTTCATTTGCACCAGTGGCTTGAAATCCTAAATCTCAAAGCGTTTCACAAAGAAAGAGCACAACTGTCTGGAGATCACACAGCCCACCTAGTGCCACTTCCCATGTCTGGGAAAATAAATCCATGTAGTCCTGCACTCTGAAGTCACCTTTCCAAACAGGATGCTTGTAGCATTTGAAGCTGTTCCTTTCTGTTTTGGGGAAGGAATGACAAAAAGTCCCAAACACCTTCCCTATCTCCCTCTCCCTCCAAATACCTAATCTTCCCAGAAACAGGGGACTGTGAGTCATTTTAAGCTGTTTCTTCAACATGACTTCAGCTCAGTGGTGTGCCCTACAACCTGCAGAGATTTGGAGCCGATTAGGTTATGATTGCAAAATGAATCCTTTTCTTTTTATGCATTCATCAGATTTTATTTTTTTTTAATATCCTTAAATGATCAAAATGCATGGAAGCAGAGAGCATGGATAGAGCAAGTGCATTGCTATCTATATGCAGTTTCTTAATTTTTTTTTGTTGTGCACTAGAACCTGTTAAAAATGTTTGTGTTTTGATGCGTGTGTTACATTCAAACTGGCATCTCCAGCTGCTATATATTTGGTGGTTAGTAATCTTTTCCATTATATTTTGAAAGGAATAGATTTCTTCCTGTCTAAAATAAGCAACCAGCTATAAGAAAGCAATGGCTACACTGTGGTTTGCTGTTTTGTTGCATGCTTAAAATACTGGTGCTCTGAGAAAGCTGCAGGTGATGCTGAAACACGGCTGCTTCTACTGCTAGAAATGTTAAGCTGAACTCTCATCCAGTGAATATCAGCATACCTGTATTGACTTCAGTAGAATTACTTTTATTTACACAATATATGAATCTACTTTTTTGTATGTGTGTATTTCTTTTTCTTTTTTTTTGTCATTTTTATTTTCTCTTCTAGTGCATGAAAGAGCGCACGACAAGACGAATCTCCTAATAGGGAACAGTGGGGTGGTAGTACAATGTGTACTGTTCTGTCCTGGGAGGAGGGGGAATCTGCTCTGTGCATCATACCCAGAGGGATTATGTGGTAGTGAGATGCTGTACAAAGCACACTGGCCTGAAATTCAGCCCTGGGTTTGTTAAAGACAGTACTATAAAGCTAAAGAGATGGTAACAGAGATCACAAATGTCAGCCTAGTCAGTTTGGGGGATGTCACACAGAGAGATGCAGAAGAAAAACTGGACTGGCACAGAAAAGCTCTAAAAGAACTGTACTTTAGTAAATTTCTTCAAGAATTCCCACTAATGCTTGTAATTAAAAATAGATGGCAAGACAACACCTGCAAGACTGCCCTGAACTCTCAATCTGAATCGATCAGGGCAGCATTTTCTTGCCTTCAGAAAGGGAATCTCAAGCCCTCTGTATCTGAATATGCACGTATATATACACTTCACTGGCAGGTTATTTTCTAGTTGCCTGTATGGTTTCAGGAAATTTCCTCTGAATAATCTGAGTTGAGCAATTGGTCAGCTGCAAAAGATTGTCTTAGCACAAAATACTCCTACCCACCAGCTTATCTGAGCAGCAGAGGGAAATGAACCACAGTTCTGGCAAGTCTTAAGGTCTTCCTCTGTTTTCTCAGACTTGTGTGGAGAGAGGAAAAGAATGTATCAAATGCTAAGGACAGACAGCTGCTCCCAGGGCATCCAACAGCTGACTGGGGCCCTATCTCTAGATTCGTTATATAAAAACAAGATTGTCACAATGAGGGCAGCCGTCAACAGGGATAAGAAAGGAAATAAATCCAACATCCATTAGAAACAAAACTACAGAAGCCTGTTTTTTAAACAACTGCCTTATCACCCTGCAAGTCCCCACACAGTCCTGGAAGATTCCTGCTGCCCTCTCTGCCCCTAAGTGTCTACAAGATACTGCAAGATCACAGTATGTTAAAGTGGGTTCTGAGCTATATGCTTGGTGACTGCTGGGCTGTAACACCTGATGACAACTGATCAGGCATCCTTCCAGGCAGAACATCCTTTTGTGGACATGCTGTTTGGGAATTGATCCCCTAAAAAATTGTCACTTTTCCCTAAAGTGCTTAAAAGTGAAATATAAAGTTTCATCTCCCACAGTTGAAACTGGCAAAGAGCTCTGAAAGTTTGGTGAGGAGAGGGGGAATTAGATTCAGACAGAATGATTATGATCACAGAGGTTTTGTTTCTGTAGGAAGTCAAGAATTGGGATTACAAGAAAAAGAAAAAAAAAGGTTCTTGAACTTATATTGGCAAACATAAGAATCACAGAGCTGGATCCTCACCTCTTATGATGTCTAAAGGCAATAACAGCACAGGACAAAGGCTGTAATACTGTCTGAAATGTTATGGGGTCCTAATATTTGCTCAGCTTTCATGCTACTTGGCAGAGAAGAGTATAAGTTGTTCAGGTTACAAAACAAGCACTATAGCCAGCACTGAAATCGATAAGACTATGCCTGAGAGCAAGTCCTCACTGTAAAGATAAATAACCACCGCAGTGGCTTCTTGCAGGCTGGCAGTCAACTTGGGAGAGAGAGCAGCCAGCAAGGAGAGACTGGGACCAGCTCCTGGCTCTTCTGCTCTCTGGTTGAGTGGTCACCTCATTTGTCATTGGTTTTCTATCCACATTAGGGGGATAGATTGTTCCTATGTAAGTCAAACAAGCAACAGGACCATTCTCAGCAGGGACCTTCTTGCAGACAATGACAGGAGGTGTGTGCTGGGAGAAGAGTTTTATTTCTAGAACTTTGTACCTTGGCTCAGAGTCCCCTATAGCTACTAAAACCTAGTTTAGTGGCTGCTTTGGTGGTCTAGTGGCCATATATTTTTCCTGTGGTCAGCAAAGTGAAAGAGACACCTTCAAAGACCAGTCCATAGCAAGACTATAGGTGCAGTTTCACCATCACTTCCAGCTAATTTAAGTCTATGCAGGTATCAAGAAGACATGTATTTTACTCTATTGCCAACTGTGCATTAACACCCCCTCCTCATGCCAGTACTAGCACTTTTCTTCACCATTTTTTCTGGATTATTTTTCGCTAAGGTCTGGCCAACTACATGGCCATCTGAGTGCTAGTGCTGTGGCACAGAGGATAGCAGTTCCTTGTCATAACAATCTACTCTTAGATTGGCTTAAAGGTGACCACACCCTGACTTTAGTTAAACACCTAACATAACTAGCATCCTGAAACTGGGCTGTTTGACAGTTGAATACTCACTTAAGTGACTGTCCTCACCTTTCTCTTGTTGTCCTATGATATTTCTCCCAAGGAGGGATATCCCAAGATACATATATGCTTCTCAAGCTGTTCCCTAGGTTGTACTGACCCCAGGTATTTTTACATTGCCACTCAGTAAACTAGATCAAAGAACTGAGCCAGATAAATGTAGCTTGTTCACAAAAAAAGTGGTAATTTTTCAGTTCACCCTTCTGGTTCATGCTGACCATGCAAAGGTGTGCGGGAACTGTTTAAATGGGTGAAAAGCTGAACTGTGCTCTTCACTTGAGGAGATGCTGCTGTGGCTCTGCAGTATTGCTCTACCATAGCAGTTCTCAGCCACACTGCTTCCATGTCCTCTGTGCTAAGAGAGACACAAGAAAACGATCCCTACAGAAAGTTTAGCACCAGGAGAATTTTCTAATGAAGATTTTGCAACTGGTTGATGACCCTTGTATGCCACAAAGATTTTTCCAAGGATCCCAGAACTGAGCTTCAGAATCACAACCATTGCATGGTTTTAATTAACGGGTGCACGTACAATACGCTGAACATAAACAGTGTATCTCTAAATGCTAATTGTTGTTATTGAACCCCCATGCTTCCTAGTGCAGTAATAACCTGTACAAAGCCTAACTTACTAGTATACAAGATCCAATTGTGTATCTTCCTCAAGGGATATTTATCTTCACAGCGTGATTGCTAAGATAAATGCTAAAGTTTAAAATTCAGAAGTGCTTACTTCAGGGCATTATGACAAGACAACAAAAATATAAACTTGACAGAAGGAAAGCTTGTGCATGTAAATTGTGTAGCCTTTTAATTGAAATATATTTCATAATAGATTTCATAGCCAGCAGATTATTTTTCAAAGCTTTTTTTTTTTCCTTAAAT
>VYZX01016959.1:4664-26585 GCA_013401335.1 Brachypteracias leptosomus | reverse complement strand
TAGTAATTATCATCTGAGATTGTATTATTTGACAGAAATTACTACATATTTAAATTGATGGCAAATATCATACATTATTTTAAAGGAAGGGGGGGAAGAACCGAAAAGCTTCAGGTAATTTAATATGATACTTTGCATTCATGAATATAAGACTTAAATATGATTCAAATTTTTATTTGGTTTGCTTCAGACACAAAATAAGAGCTGTTATACAAGCTTTGACTCCTTAAACTGAAATGTTATGTCCTGTTTTGTCCAGTCCACTGTTTAATCTTTTTGTGCCTTGAAGCGAAAGTCTTACATGAAAGGTAAAGCATAGAAATTGCATAATTTATTCCCANNNNTTCCCACTGTGGCTACAGGATTGCTTGTCATTGAAAAGAAATTTTTGGTATCAAATTTCTGGTCTCAAGTTGTGGAACATACATAGAGAGAAAAAAAAGGAGAAATTATATTTGCAGTGTTTTCTTATCACTGCTATTTGAGGAGTTTATTTTTATGGTGAGTCTTAGTTGAGAGAGCTGCTTGCAGAAGCTTAATCTTTTTTTAGAAAAAAAGTAGATGTTAGGTATTTCAGCTATCACAAGGTTTCATCAGCAAGGACTTTCACGTCTACTAAAGAGAAATAATGTGCTTATTCTTTCAGAGTAAACCACGTTCTAAAAACATGGCATCACAAAGCTTCACTTATATCATCGAGGAAACTGTTATTTTAAAGCAAGCAAAATGCATTTTAAGAAACTGAAAATGCAAAGAACTGAAGTCTACATCTAGTAGATAACATTTTTGCTTATGCATTGTACCATTGATCCATATTTGTTAAATCATTTGGTTGATTCAACAGGTTTTCTATTCCTTGCATCCAATTGGATTAGTGCAAAAAAAATAAACAACAAAAACTTTGTATTTTTTATAGATCATTTACTTAGAATTCTAATATTAACAATGGTTAAACATGTAAATGGGAAAAATAAGAATCCCAGACATAGAATAACAAGTCAGTAGGATCAGAAAACCAGCAGTAAACAACTATCCAGACTTAGAGCGATGACTTAAAATTTTGGGGGTATTTTTATTATGTTTTTGCTGAAGAATGCTTACAAGCTCTTAAACTGACCTCCGTTTACTGAAGGCAATCAGAAAAAAATAACTTTTTTTTAAACAAAATTTTACTGCAATTTAGATTGTGTAAAATTGCTTAGAAATCTGGAATTTTCTAGCATTGTAATCTCTTGTGCATTTAGCATCCTGCCCGCTGTGGTACAGTAGACCTCTCATTAGCTTGAGCAAACTCCTGGTAGGTAACTTAAGAGTCTGCTTACATTTCTAGCTACTGAATCTGTTTTTCTTTTTAACAACATTTATCCATCGTGAACGAGCAAGAACCATGTAAACTGTCTGTTACTTATTTGCAGAAGTCTGTCTCATGCATTTTTCTTCTGTAACTTAACACCATGTGAATGTTCTGTATGTAGAAAATGCTTGACAAAAGGAGAATAAACCCCATAAATTTTAAACAGTCCTGACTTTGGTGAATGCTCCACTGAAGTGGCATGTAACACAGACTTTATTTGAAAGCACGGTAGAAGGACGTTTATCTGCCTATTATTTTATATATATATATTTATATACAGCTAAACAACTCCCAGTCCAGTCTGCTTACTGTAGGTGAATTGCACACTTTGCCCTCTCCTTGCCTAACCATCAGCATTAAAGGTAAGAATGAATCCCATGATAATAGTGAGATTCTCTTGACAATGAAAGGTGTTCTGTGTTGTGCATGACTCCTTACAGTCTTTATCCAAGTCCAAGTCAGTTGTCAGTTTTGGCATCATCTTAGTCTTTTGTATTAATAATATTTGGCAATTGGGGAAGCTTTAAAACTTGAATAAACTATGTTACTTGATACATGAAAGAGACCAAAATATCTACTAATAAACTTAACAGATTTGACTATGTCAATAATATCACAGTAATTTGTGTAGTGTAGAAACTGTCCCAACCAGTTTAGAATTCTTGTTTGTAACCACGTACCTTATTCCCACCCTAAGAATATCTTTGACTATAGCTAAAGCAGTTTGGTAAAGAACTATTGCCAATTCCCTGTATTTTGTTTAGCTAGTCCAGTGTAATAGCTCAAAGACCACTATCTGCATCTTTCCCATTGTATGGAATTGAAACAGGTTTCTGGTGTGCAGGAGTTGTTTAATCCCATTGAATAAATGAAAAATCAAACACTGACTTCAGTGTTTCAAATTTCCCTTAATAGAAACCCAGACGTAGCAACAGTTGGGTTTGAATCCTGTCTTTCCTAATTGCTGTTGGAAGCAGAGACAATGAATGCCTTCTCTTAATTTGTTGTTAACACTCCTTCACAAGCTGTTTCAAACTTTCAAGATTTAAGATTTTCTTACAGAAATACATTAGAGAATAGTAGTGGAAGATAATGGAAATGTAATGGAAGAAGCCAAACGTGTATGATGACCAAGTTCTGTTACAGCTGCTGAAAGTTTCCACTATGTTCCTGTACGGTAATGAATTTGAGAAGCCCATGTGAGGAGAAGGCGGAGTGCTCTTCACCAGGGCTTGTTGTGATAGAGCTGCTTTTGTTAAGGAATTAAAAAAAAAAAGTGAGACATGGAGAAAAAGATCTGTCAGGCTATTTTAAGAGTCACCAAAGGAAATTAAAAGTGGTGCCAAAGTAAAAACAAAAAAGTTACTTTTGCCTTCAATTTGCAGTAGACATTTTTAGTAGTCTGTGCCTAAAGGGATCTTTTAAATTACTATTCCATACTGATAAACAGCTTGTTATTTGCTGCACTACTGTATGTACATCAGTCAATAGGTATGAGGGATTAAAAACAAATTTTATTTTTTTAATTCTCTTTTATAAACTAGTAGATATTTTTATTTCAAACTATGATCTTGCATTTTCCATTGACATAGAGGACTCTTAACAGTAAGCTCAACAAAGCCACTTAGCAGCAACACCTAACCCTGAGCCACTTCTGGCTGTGAATTAGCTCAAAGTACTCCAGTAGCATGTGTCAACCAGTAGCAACGTGACTTGACAGTACCCTGTTTCTGCCAGGTTGTGGCCAATTTCAGAGCTTTACTGAAGGTTTATTTCCTTCAGATGAAGATTATTATGGATGAAAAGAGACCTAAGAAAAACCAAACCAAACAAAAACAACTACCAAAACCTTCCTTGCTTGCAAAACTAACCAGAAAAATGCTTGAAACAGGGGTCAATATACAAAGAATAATTTTGTTTCCTTTAAAACATCTTTGCAAAATATCAGACTTTATAGGACTGTTATCACAAACTTATTTTCCATGTTTACTTGTAAAATCCTCCAAACTTTTGCTAAGTTTTGTGTTAAGACAGTGAAGGTTTGCAGCGTGAATTTATTCATGACTATGCCATTTGTTGTGATATAATTCTTTGCCTTCAATAATTATACTGCTTCTTTGAGAAAATTATCCAGACTATATGTGTAAACAATTGTCACCACTTCTCACCTTTTTTTTTTTATGAAGTTAGACGAATTCTTGATCACCATGCTGTTAAACCATAGCTGTTACGGTTGAAGATCAGCTTTCTCAAATACAGGTGGCCTGACTGAAAGCATTAATCTGAATGAGGCGAAGAGCTGGAACCCCAGTGTCCATTTTTTGCTGGCAACCCTACAAGAAGAGCAGAGGTAAAGGGTCTTTTTTCAGCCTGGGGAGGAGACTCTTCAAGGGAGGCCTATTAGCAGCTTTATAACCTATGGGAAGGTTGTAAAAAAGATGGAGCTAGATTCTTCACAGCTATGTGTAGCAGAAAGACAAGACACAACAGCATAAAACTGAATCAAGAGTTTCAGAGTGGTAATAAAGAAAAGCTGTGAGGACAGCCAAGCATGTGTCACTTTAATTTGTTTCAGTTGTTAAGTTTATGACTGAGCTTGCACAGCAGGTATTTAAATGTACATTTGCAAATGAAAAACCCAAGTGTTAAGGTTGGGCTGAAATATGGCCTAAGCAAAACTCAAAAAGTAATGTGTCTTGTCAATTGAAATCCTTATCTCTGAACATCTCATCTTAAACCAAGGATCTTGTCATTTTGAAATCTGGAATACAGTTCTTGGCTTCCAGGAAATCCAAAGCTGATGATAGAGCTTGGACAGGATGTAATATGTGAAGGTAAGTGCTCCTTTCTAAGTATCTGAAGAATAGCTGTAGCAGGGGAAAGCAGTGCTTGAGAACACCATTGTAGGTAAGGTCTCCTAATGCTCTGAGATAGCATGTGTCCAATTGTGAACATAGCCACTTAAGTGTATCCCTGGTCACAAGTCTTCAAGTAAAACTGCTCTGGGCATTTCACGGAGACATAATAGGTACATTTATAATATGGTTCAGTGGAGAAGTAAAACATTTGTTAATTTGCTAATCAATTTGAGGTAGAAGAGTTTGTGTCATACCTATAGTCATCTTTCCAAAGGAAACACTTTAATATGGAGATAGTCTTGTTCACCTCTCATCAGTTTGTATTTTGCATTTTGGTTTTCATTTTAAGTAGGTCCTAAAGAAACTTACTGATGACTTTTGTTTTGAGGTCAGCAACAAAGAAAAAAAACAAGATATATTTAAATATTATTCGGCTGTAATGACCCTGTATGAATTAAATTTTCTGTGAATACAGTTGTCAGAAATCCCAATTTCAGCCAAATCCAGAAAAAGACAAGACAGAATATACTAGGTGAGAGGAACATGAATATCTACTAAATAGAGAGATGTGAGATGGAGTCCAGCAGTCAAGAACCTTTGCATTTGTGCTGCACTGACAATGTGTCACTGTGACTGACCCTCCCACAGTAAAGGAAGAGTCAGAGAAGGGCAAAAATAATGAGCTCAGGGAAGATTGTAAAGAATGACCACCAATTATTTTAAGGAAAGCTGCACTTGTAGAGGGACTGGAGAGAAACCTTTGGTTTAGCTGTGTGGCTACACCAGTGAGTCATCAGGTTGTATAAACAGCTTTCCCTGGGATAATTAGTGAAGAGTAATGTGTTTCTGAGCTAGGCAGGACAGCATGGGGGGAGAAAGTGTGTATGTGGCTGAGCCTAACATTAGGTTTAAAAATTGGGCAAATAATAAGATGAAGTTTAAAGAGAGCAGTGGGCTTGACCTGGTTTCAACCCTTGTTTTCCTTCCTGGTAACTGGGAATGTCACGAGCATCATGATCGTGAATGTATAAACACTGGTAATGGGAATAATGGTGATTCAACTGCATACTGCAATAGCTGTGTTGTGCTTGTGTTGTGATTTAAGTATAATGCTGTATCACTCTACTAAAAATCCCTTGCAATGACAATTACATCAAGTAAGTAAATTTGACATTAAACTTTAAACCCTCCCTATGTGGAATATCTTCTAAAAGAACCTAGTCAGAGGGTGTTAAACTCTGACATTCGCCCACTACCACTCCATTTTGTATAATACTGGAATGAAAACAAATTTTCAGCACTTAGAGTACTTCATGGGATCATAGTAAGAATGAAATTTGGAAGAAATGGGCAAAATCTTAAGTATGATGGTAATTTTTTCAAAGTTTTTTCAAAGTCAGTGAGCATCACACATTACGCACAACACAGTAAAGGCAACAAAGACAAGGTGATGAGATATTTCCTTCTTACACTGGAGAGGGAAGAGATTATGATATGTCTGTAATCTAAGAGTTAAGCTGATATTTTATATATGCAGTGCAGAAATGTTTACATACCTTGAAAAAGGTATTTGAAATAAATTTCCAGATAGTTTGAGGGGTTTTGCGTTTGCTTTTGTTTGTTAGTTTGCTGTTGTTTTGCTGGGGGTTTTTTGTAATAGTAACATGGAAAGAAGTCTTCAGAGAAAATACTAACAAGACTATGTGTTCAGAATGAAAATCTATTGACATCAGTTTTATAAAAATTCATAGCCAGGAGTTAAAAATATATATTTCACTTGAATCTCTCCTGTCACCTCTTAATGGGTTAAATGCCCTGTTTGGTGTGCCATTACTTTAAAAATGATTTTAAACTGTCTTCAGTGAGCTATCTTTCACAAATAATGACAAGATCACTTACGAGTAAAAGACTGAAAGATACCAAAATTGTCTTTTTCTATTTAGAAGTAATACATGAAAAATTGCTTCTATCTTGTGACTTTTAATTTCATTTTATTTTAATCTTATAGATTAAATCTTATAGTTTAAAATAGAAAAAACCCCAACCCAATAGCTTCTTTTCATTAGTCATGAGGTTAATGTTCTTATTTTTAATCTTCCTGTGGTAGTGTGCCCTTTATCTTTCCACAATGATGGACAATAGTTCTCTCACTTTTTTTTTTTTTCTAGTAATGAAAACTTACCTATATGCTTTCCTTTTTATTAAACAATATTAAACCTATGCAAGCATTAAAATATTTGTCTGATGATATTTTTCAGTGCTTTCCATTCATGTATTTCAAGAAAAAAACACAATTCATCTTTCCCTAGCAATTCCCTTGAGACTTCCACAAGATTCCCATCCCCCAACAAGCGCTCTACATGTTTACACTCATGAACAAAATTTGTTACAGTTTTCCTCCTATAATTTTGAAAGATATTCTTTTAGATCTGTGAAATGATGTCACAAGTTTAAAAAAAGAATTCCACCCCTTCCAGCTTCCTGTGTGTAATGCAAATTATTAATATTAACACTCTCTTTAAAAGATAATACAAATTGGAAACATAATTATAAAAACAACCCAAAAAAGAATAATCAGCATTATTTTTTCATCTCAGTAGACCTTTGCTAAATCATTGTTAATGATGCAACCATAGGCTGTGAGGAAGTTTAAGTAACAGCATATTTATATTGAGGATTACATATGAAAAAATTATTGCATAAATGAGAAGGGAAGAGGGGCTAGGTTTCCACCTTATTTCAAAATTTGTTTTGAAGTGTCTTAATTAAAATTCTAAATAAATAGCCATTTCCTCTATGATTACTCTAAAGATTAACTTGAAGATAACCTTGTAAACTGCATTTGGAAGCTCCTTACGAATAGAAAATTTCTTCCAATACTTTAAGAGCAGAACTACATAATTTACACTGTTTAGGCTTGACTGTCAGACCTTCATGTCCTCTTCTCTACAGTTTGGTGGCTTCTTGCTCTTTTTATTTCCAATTAAGTGGACTTCTGTGGTGGCTTTCCTGCTATCATGTCATCTTTTCCCCTGTAAGCTTAAATACAATATTCAGCACTGCTGTGGTAGCCAGTGAACCTCTATCTCACTAGATCAGCATGAGCAGTTGTCTCTGGACTGCATGATCACAGTTGTCTCTGATGCCCAAAGCAATTTTGGCTGAAATGGCTTACCATTTTCTCTCAAATCCTATTAAATTTCCACAAAATACTGCTTTTACCTTGCTTGGTTTGTAAGCTGCATCTACGTTGGCTAACCTCAATCTTGTGATGAAGAGACATTTTCCTACTTCTGACTTTTTTTAAAACCCAAATAAGACATCTTTCATTCGGTTCACTAAAGGGAGGTGTTGGCCTCATTTCTTGTGTCTGTTTACTCATGAGGAGAATGAGTATCATGTAGAACTAGTGTTTCATATCCCCAAGCAGCAGTACTTTGTGTGTGCTAAGGAGGAAAACCGTAAGAGGCATCACCACATCAGTTAAGATCTGAGTAGCAGGAAACAGAAGCATTAAGCACTACAGTGCTTTCATCCCATGTTTACCTCTTGCTATTTCACATGCTGGGGATGCTGCCAATTACAGGGAGGTAGAGTAATGGATGTTGTTTGGTGCAATTTGACTGTGGCTGGGAGCAAGCAGGTAGAATACTAAGTTTAGTTCAGCACAGGAAACTTCTTTGGCTTTGGGGTCAGTAAGTGGTGAAGAGATTTCAAACCAAACGTCACATACAACCCTCCAAAACAAGAGGTCCAATAGAATTCCAGTCAATGCCAGGTCACTGTTGTCTTTGGCTGAGGAGGTTTTCCCAGAGGAGCTAAAATTCTTTAAAGTTGCTTATTTTTATCATTATATTTTTTATTATTACTTTTGTCATTAATACTGATTTTGACAATATCCTGTTGTTCTGTAACAGAAATGTTGCTACTTTTATCATATTGGCTATAAGCCAATAGAAGATAAGATTGTGTGTCCCTATTTTTCTTGCTTGTCTTCATTCTGTTTACTGACAATAAGTAATAATGCATAAGACACAGGAAAGCTGTGATGGTCTAAGAGTAGAAGCAATGTCTCCTAGGAGAGGATAAGTTGTTTATTAACTACCTACCATAAAGTGGAAAAAACCAGAAAAGTTTATACGTAAATGAAACCTTTCTTCAAGAAAACCTAAATATGTGATGAGCTTTATGTAAAAAATGAAAGGCTTACTTGATCAAGACACATATATTAGAGTATCTAATAACCTATCTGATATTCCTTAGAGTGCACTTCTGGTTTCCTAAATGTTTTACATGTGCCAAGGACTGAATATCCTTAGTTCAATAAATGTGACTATCCTTTAAGGATTTTGTTAATACCATAGTACTCCTATTGCTTTATCTAGAAAGATTTTATCATTGGATCTATTTTATTGTTATTATTAGAAAACTTATTTAAGATCTAGTAAAACCTATTTTATTTAGGGGTTCAGTTACTGATGTAGATTTTCATTGACTGAAACTAATCATGATTTACATACCTCACAGGCAGGTGATAATTTAGTAATATGTAAAATTACAGAATTAAATTTTCCTGTTGCTCCTCCAAATATAATTCCATTTGAATGACATTCTTTTGGGGAGTTAAGAGTGCTGTATTCCCACTCTTTATTTTATCACTTGATATCAGTGTAATTCCAAACTACTCTTCCAGAATCTTGCTTTTTTCCCAATATATAGACATATAATAGAAAGGAGGAAAATAGAAAGCTCTTTTCCTCTTTTTATTCTAAGATACAGTAATTCTGAAGTATTTTTCCAATTACTTGTTGATACAAGTGAGCTGCATGGTTGAAATTCAACAACTCTAGTGTTCAGATAGTGCTGCATTGCCAGTCACCTCTTCTCTTGTTCAAGGCAATCTTTTTTTTTTCAATTGTAACACTCAGATTTCTAGTGGTGTTTGTATTATTATTTGTGCCTGAGAACCCATTAGCTTGTAGGATGAGCACAATTTTGTAGTATTCCTTTTCACACTGTCCAGAACAACTGTGAAATCTTTCATTTAATTAAAAAAACCACCAAAACCAAAACAACAGGCTGTGCAATCCCTTCCCTCCACCCCCAAGGGCTGCCTGTGCTCAGGCCATCCCTGCCACGGCACAGCTGTGTGACATTGGATGAGAGTCACTGTAAGAAGCCTCTTTAGGGTCCTCTCTCAGTCCTGGAACAGCACTTAGTGCTCAGATCCCTACATGAGCTCTGCTGCCTTGCCCTTTGTTGATCCTGGCCTTTCCACCTTGTCTTCCAGGCTTGACCTTGGACTTGCCTTGTTGCAGCAGGCTTGCCTTGGTGATCTGTGCACAGCTGCCTGACCCTGCTTATTATTGCTGGTTCCTTTCTTCTTGTTTGGGAAGTATGGGACTGAGGTGCTTGTTCATGATTTTGCAGCCTGGCTTTGCTACTGGCTTGCCATCCCCCAGAGAGCAGCTGGCCCCTGGTGCTCCCTGGCATACTGCTTTAAGAGCTTGTGTTGGGGTTTGACCCTTACAGCTGTCATAGCTACAGATGCAGAGACACTTATCCAAAGGATCACTTGATTGACCTTTTCATGGGAAAAATGATGACTGTGCTTCAAAAACTAGAATTCAGTGCTTGTTAGTAAAACAAGCCTTCTGATTGTTCTACAGTTTTGAACTTTTCCATACTGAACATATGGATTAGAAATAGATTGAGGTTTTGACATGAGATGTCATCAATACCTTTTACAATGGCATTAGTATCTTCATATATCTGCTGTGAATACCAAAAATACTTTTAGTACATTGTTTACCTTTTATACAGCTGTCTCCACTTCAATGACTTAGGAGTAGCCAATGTTCAACTAGTATTTCACTGCCTTCTAGCTTCATTTAAAGTCCTGAACGGCTGTTGTTCGGTTTCTAAGCACCACGTATAAATTGTATGCTGATAAAATCCATACTGTTTATGTTACTCCAGTCACTGTACTGTGCATTTTCTAATCAAACCTTTAATCAAGAGCTCTGCTGGATTCAGCTTTTCAGGAAAGGTCAATGAAGAGATTACTACTTTCTTCACCCAGATTGCACTGTGTCATAAGCGAAACATTAGAAGCACTTCATTGCTATCAAAGCAGATGTAGCCTTGCACAAATGCAGAACTCGGACCGTTCAGGATGAGGGTACTTTAAAGTCAAAACCATATGTAGGTTAGCTGCCTCCTCAGCTAGGCTATACTTTAACTGTTGTTTGTAGGACTATGGTTTTAGACTTTACTAAAATACACTTTGTTAAATTGTTTTGGGGACTTTAGGTCTTAAAGAATAAAATCTCATTTTTCTTGTGTGAGGTTATATGAGGTAATCAGCTGCAGGTAAGTCAGGAACAATGCTGTGAGTCTAAGTCAGAATAGTCTGGGTAGACTCTGTTTTAGCATGTTCTCCACTTTTTGGATGGTTTTGCTGAAGGAACTGAATGTTGGATTACCTTACCTCTATCTTTAAATTCACGTGGCATCTTTTTGTGCTTTTAGATTAGTTGAAGTTTAGTAACTGCAATCACTGAAATGAATTTCGATGAAGTATAAAGGGGTTTCCCTGCAAGTGGGCTTTTTACGCTACTCTACAAACTTCACAAGAGACTTTGCCTTAATGACTGATGCATGTACAGTTGAAATTGCTTAAGAACAAAAAGTTGCAAGTGTTTCTTGAAATATCTTTTTTTCCATTTTTTTTTCTAGTCTTCACCAACCTATTTTGCTTGGAATATGTTATCTCCATAGAAAAGCAGGTTCTAAGAGTGGTAATTCATAGCAATATGTAAGAAGAGATGTATTTTGTTCCACGTACCAAGTGTTACAATAATTCCTCGACAACCGTATGCAGTATCAAAGCACCTTTTTTTGTATTACAAACTCGCATACAATGCTGCATGTGATTAGTATGTGATTTTATAATATAATTTAAATTTTTATTGGATATACCAAAACTTAAATGCATTCAGTGGCATCCTAGTTTCCAAATTCATGTCCAGTCAATATAGAAATTCCTGCTTCATCATAGCAAGTCCAGGTTGGGTTTTTTTTGTGCATTATTTCCATTTAGCCATGAACATGAGTTGTTGCTTAGTAAGAATGAAATTTATCTCTGGAGAGGGTGTTTCCACAGCAAGTCTTGAAGAAGGTGCACTCTCATAAACAACACAGCCATCTAGTGGTGAAATTGTAACCTGGACTTTTCATCTGCCTGTAGGCTTACTGCAGCACTTGTGGGCACCTGGTTTAAGATCTCAGATGTGACAATTTTTGAAAGCAAATCCCATATCTAAGTCCCTTTTACAGCTATCCATATATTCAGTGTATGTTCCATACGCTTAAAGCACAAAAATTTGACATTCAATTAATGATAAATTTTGGAAGTGTTAGCGAATACGAGTTTTTATTTGGTTTGGGGTTTCTTTTTTGACAATGGTTCATTTCATTCCACCTACAAAGTGCTTTAACTGCCATAATACACTTTTACCTAACTCTTTGACCTCACAATTTTAGCCTCTTATTCAAAGCCTTCCATTTTTTATTGCATCCTAGGTGCTGTTCAATTCTTTTCCCTTTTCCAAACTGTACTGACTGAGCAGTGACTGTATAATCTAGTAAAGCAATTTGTTCCTTGAGTGATCTCCTCTTGACCATTATTGTCATATTTTCCCTACCTGTAGGCTGGTAAGTATGAACTTTGCTATCACTAGTAAAAGGCCCCAGGTTTTGTATTGAGCTGATAGTGCAGGCCTCAAGATTTGTCTGGGCTTGCCTTTGCCTGAGCTGCTTTTAGCTGCTTTTAATAGTTTTCTGTTGCTCTAGAGATTAATGCCTAGCTTGTTTAGTTAGGTTCTGTGAGTAGACTTTATTGTAAAGGTCTGACAGACCCAGTTATTCCTTCATTGACTAAAGAGCAACAGCCCCTCGTGGCAAATAAAGCTGAGGGAGACTGTGGTGCAACTTTCAAACTTTATTTGGAAATGAAGCAGACTGTGATAAGAAAGCATGTAAAAATAGCCTCAGGCGAATGTCAGTATTGAAGCAGAAGGGATCTGGTACACACCTTAACTGAAGCCCTAGTTGGAAATAACCCAGGATGCTGATGGTCTGCTGCAACACTGTTTCTCCCACCACCTCTCTGCTTGATGAAGATCAGTGCTATCCAAGAGTGAGCATAAGAAAAAGCAGTAGGTATCAGTAAGTGTCAAATAACAGTTTTAATGATATCACCAGTAATGCTTTTCAGTATCAACGTGGACTATGAGTTAGTATTACTGTAGCTAGACTGATTGTATTTTAATTAGACTGTTAAGATTATTATTGGATTAAAAGATAAATTTGTGGCTCCGTATTTAAGATTATGTTCTTTTTTGGCCATAACAGTTCTTTAAGTATAACTTACCCATAACAAACACTATAACCTCTACATCAGAACCGAGAAGACCTGTTTCACCTTCCATCATTTAATTTAATTTAATTTCATTTCATTTCATTTCATTTCATTTCATTTCATCCTTTCACTGTTCCTGAAAACACAATTAGTCCACAAGACCTGTCCGTACTAACTTCCACCTATTGAATAGTTAAAATTGATTACATAGCACATCCATACTAAAGAGGAAAAGACTGGAAGAACATTTTAGACTGTAAAGCACTTATTGTTGTTGGTTTGTGAAATCCCTGGAATAAAAATTATGTCTTTTATGATATATATAATGCCAGTTCTTGCTCATTTGATATAATTTTTAATCATAAACATCATTTATACCTTCTGTCAATTGGAGACATAAGTAACAGCATTAAAAATCAAGTACTGATCTACCTGAATTATATCTTGGATTGATATAATTTTATGGGCCCAAACTAGACCATTTGGTGTTTAAATTGACTGGGATGTTTAATAACTTTTTTTGAAAAATATCATCCTTTGTGTGAAATGCAAAGTTTACTATAAATTTCATGGATGTATACAGCTAGATTATTGTATCTTGACTCCAGTTCTTTAACTGTTTCAGCATTTGAAAGCAGAGGAAAAAAATATATAAATGAAATTAGTTTTTCAAATAATGAAACTCTCTATAGTTTCCATGAGGAGGAAGAAAGTTAAGAGATAATTATTTTCAAGAATGGACTAAGAATTCAGGATATGAAAGGTAGTTTCACCATAATGCAGACTACCAGAAGTCAGAAAGACAGTATGTGTTGCTCTTGTGAATATTAAGATGTTTTCTTAGTGTCTTCATTACACTTTCTAGATGTTGA
The DNA here is from genome assembly GCA_013401335.1 of Brachypteracias leptosomus. NCBI lineage: Eukaryota > Metazoa > Chordata > Aves > Coraciiformes > Brachypteraciidae > Brachypteracias > Brachypteracias leptosomus. The sequence goes on along the minus strand of VYZX01016959.1, from coordinate 13,079 downwards.
AAATATCTACTGTTGGATTCCTAAGGCAAGTAGCACAAATTCAATCCAATATTTCAAGAAGTAGTCATTAACATGTGATTTGTCATACATAGTAAACCCATCCTTCTGGAAATGCTTTGCCAGAACTTTGCTTTGCATTTGTGCTTGCTGTCACAATAAATAATGTGTCATGTTAGTTTCCTCCTCCTTCTCAGACAATATTGTCAGGTTTTGCTCTTTCTGAAAATTATTGCCTTTTAAGACTTCCTAATAATAGGTGGATTAGCGTTTAGTCTAATATGTATGAATATGTAGTAAAGTGCTGGCTATGCAGATATTTCATTAAAGATATTAGGATTTTTTTCCTTCCAAACTTTCAAAGCACTATCTTTTACTTTTCCATTCTGTAACCCTCAAAATTATAGGAAAGAGTTGGTTAAAAAAAAAAATCTGAACCACAATATTTTTTTACTGTATAGCATCCAGGTTTCTGAGTCTTGTTGGAAAGCTGATTCACAATGATGAAACTACATGCAAAAAGTGTCAGTATCTAAATCCACTGACACACAATATCAAATATTTGGTTCTAGGTTCATGCTTCTTGCTGGAGAATGGTCATAAAATTCTCAGCATTATAGCACAACCACAAGAATTCTCAAGAATTTTCATTACAATAGTTATCTACCTACCTTTTGGTCTTGTCTCTGAAACAGAAGAGAGGCAGAAGGTAAGGAGGGAGTGAAAGGTGAGGGAAACAGTTCAGGGTCTTTTTATGCTGATGAAGATGAAATTGTGACTGTATTCTGGATCTGTAAATTATGACCATGTGCAGAAAATTAGCAAATTTGCATGAGAAAGCCATTTTCTAGAAAAAATTTTATTGGTAATACCACAAAATACTTTCATCCTCTAAGTTTACCTCACTTTTACATAGGGTTAGAAATTTCCTCAAAACCACACACTGATGTAGGCAGAGGCCCAGAATCCAATCCAGCTGAATTCAGATGCCTCACAACTTTTCTATTCCAGATAACATAGTTCAAGTCCCTTAAGTCACCTTTTCTGGAGGGGAAAAAACCAACCAAACCTGGGTCTTTATCAGAAACACTGACACAGCAGAAATGTTGCATGACAGATGAACTTTTAAGTTTCCTTCACAACAGAGAAATTAGAAACCAGGATTATTCTATTATTCTACTATTAGTTGAGGTGAATTTTCTTCTTACTGCTACAGTATTAGCAGCTATCTGTTAGAGGAAAATATATATTCAAGGTTGAAAGCAAATTTATTTGGACAAGTGACAAGTGAGAAATCTGTTTAGCATACACTGTCTGAGTTCTCAAAAACCCTTTAGGACCTGGGGAGTCTCAAAGAGCAGGGCTAAGTCAGGGCATTCAGATGATGAAGCATGCTGCAGATGCTAGCTGTAATGACAACCTGCAGATCTGTCTCTTAGATTATGCTTTTAGATAAAAGTAAATATATATATATATATTAGAATGACATTTATAATAATCTTTTTGTGTTTGCAATCACATATTTTATTCTGTGTGATCCTAACTTCTTTCTTTCTCCGTCTTTCAGAGGCTTCTGTTCCACTAGCAATTTTCCAGAGTACTTCTTTTAAAAAAATTCCAAAAACATCATGAGACATGACTTCTAACTAATACTTAAGTAATTTACCAAGCTGGTTAGTCCTACTTTTGTGAAACTGATACTAAATAATTTCAGAAACAGAAGGCTTTTTATAGTAAATGTAAAATGCTTCTTTCTGTTCTGAATCAGGCATTAAGTGCCTACATATCACTTCTGGGTCAAGTCTTCAGTTAGTGAAAACAGCATGAAGAATTAGCTTCCTTGGTTTTCCACTAGCTATTAAAAATAACACTCTAGATTGAATCTCTAACTTCAGATATACCTAATTCTTATCAGAAGATGGAAAAGATTTTTCTCTACTTCCACTCATTCTTATATGTTTATCAAGAAATGACTACTGTGACGTGCGGAAAACGAACTCCACAATCTGTAAGGTTGTAAGGTAGGTACGTTTATTCAGCGCTGGGCGGCACGGGGTAGTCCCACCAAAATCATGCGCCCTGGGCGCAGCAGCTCGCTTTACATTTACACAATCAATTGTTACATATTCATCAAATTCCACAATTCGCCTATACATATGCATGACCTATCCCCGCTTCATATTATAATTAGTTTCAAAGGTTCATTTCCATAACCTCTCCTAACTGTGTGTGCGCAGTGCCTCCCGGTGGTGGTCGTGGAGGGTCATGGGGATGAAGGCAGACGGTTCCTCTTCATCACCGCTAGTAACTTTTTGTCCTTGCATATGCTCAGTCCTTCCTTGGCTCTTACTCAAACTGCAAGGCCAGTTTCAGCTAGTTCTAGAGACAACTTCTTAGTCCTTATCAGGAATTGTCCTTCATAAAATTGCAAGGCTTTTCGCTTCAGTTAGTTTACACAATAGTGAGTAGACATTTATCAGCTCGATTCCTTAACATGCACAACAATTATTAAGCCACGCTAGTGTTACAAAGCATTATTGTGTCTATCAAATTTCTTTAGCCCTCTTCTCTCAACTGGCTTCTATTAAAGCAACATGGGAGATCAGATAAATCTTTGCTACGTGTCTGTAAAAGTTCTTATAACCACTAGAACACAAGATAATCTGACTTCAGGTTTTAGCATTAGTTTGTATAGTCTAAAGTATGATACCACGTATGACCTTTGTGATATCAGCAATAAGAACTTCATATCTATGTGCTACCAAGGTCATACTGTGTCAGAGCATACTTAAACTTGAATTTTCACTAACAAAGAGTTTTTTTGATCTAAGTGTTTGCTAATATTTGCTTACTGTCTTTGAACAGTGCAGTAGGGAGGGGAAGTATCAGGCCTACTTTCTCAGAAGACCCCTCTATTTCTTAGACTGTGACTTAGAAATTATTTCAAGCAATAGGATTCATGTCGCAGCTTCATTCATTATGACTGAAATATCAACAGAACCTTTGTCATTGACAGCAAAAAAAACCCAGAGAAAAGTCTTACTCTCCATTGCTGACTCCTGTTATTTAGAAAAAGCCTTATTGCCCTGTTGGGATGTCAGTGAGATGCTTCATAAATTTCCTGAATGATTCCCCAACCCATCATTATGATTAGCAGTGCCAGTTGTTAAGGGCATTTTCTTCTTTTAAGGCTAATGCAAATGCTTTGATCCTTAGGAGTGATTTGATAATGTTCCTAGAGCAGGACACAGCTAAAAAATATTTTCACTAATAGACAGTTTAAAAGATTTAATATTTTTTAGAAGATACAATACCAAAAAGTATTTTACTAAACACTTAAGGAAACTCTCTCTAGTTGAGCCTCATGTGTTTGCACTTGTAGTTTGAGAGCAGTCATTTTTATCCTTCACTCAGGTGTGTGTTCTGACCACCAAGGGAGGGAGTCTTGCTTGCCCTTTTGGCCAGATGAATAGTGAATGTAGCAGCTGCAACAACAGTAGATGAGTTATTATAATGGGGATTGCCTGACACAGTAGATCCTAGCTCTACTCAGAACTAAGAAACCAAATACTTGGAGTACAATCTTCTGTAGCTAAATAGAAATCCATGTCTATTTCTTTTATCTTTGTTGAGTTTTAAGCTGCTATCTTGAACCAAGAAGCATTTGTTCTGCTGAAACCAATTAACTTTCCCTGAACATTGAATTCTGAAAAGATAGATTTTTCTTTATATATCCATAATTTTTCTTAATTGTAGCCGTTTTCTAACAGATATGGTATGGCTAAAGAATTCCCTTGTTACTGAAAAACGTAACTAATTTTACATCCATTATTTTTAAGGATTACACAAAGAATGTGGATTTAAAAAAAAAAATCTGTTTTATCTTTGTTTTCCCATGGTAGAACAAATAATTTTTAAAGAAACCCTTAAACTGATGTAAAGATCTTCTAGGGCTACAAACTAGACAGAACTTTGAGATTAATCTGCTTCCACCTGAAGCTTGAAGTTTATTAAAGGCAAACTAGCATTCATTAAAATACCAGTGACAAGCACCAATGGATTTCTCCCAACCAAGATATAAATAAATATAAAATTATTTTCTACCCAAACCTCCACCCTGCTCTTCCTTTCTCCTCTATTTATTTATTCTAATGCCTGCCTCTAGCTCTTTGCAAATCTCCCCATCCACAGCTGTGAAGTGTTTCCTGGGAGGGTAGGGAAGAGTAGGGGTGGGGGGTGTGACTGCCCACCTGAAGCTACTCAGGTGCTTTCAGAAAGGAGAACATTTCCTTCCTCTTCAGGAGAGAATCCCCAGAAACAAGATTTTGTTTAATATCTAAAAATAGACTATGCTACAGGTCTTTTAGGATTCCTTTTAAGATTTCCTGCCCTACAGGCTACCCTTCTTCAGATCAACTGTTATATGAAAAACAAAGTGTAAAGACACAGGCAAGTTATGAAGACCCTTTCTGTCTCAGCAGGATGCTAAGGTAATTATATGATGAATCTCGTGTTTGTTTCTCTTACAAGAAAGTCTAACCACTTAGCTAGAACTAGGAATTTCAAGTGTCTTTAAAATGTTCAGTGAGGTCTATAATGATGGATAGATCTTTATGTGTGTTTGATATGAGCTGCTGATTTTAATGACATACCCCTATTAGTTCTGAGAAGATAATAGAGATGAGATAGTGTGAAATGGAATAAGTCCGTGCGTGCATTAACATTTTGCCTTAAAGTTTATATGTCTCCTGGGAATTCCCAGACTTTATTTTGTTTTGCATAACTAAAACTGGAAAGGGGTGTGGTAAAATGTGTCCTGAGTAGGTTGTTGGTTAGCAGTCTCTGCTTCTGAGTGCTCTGTGTCAAAGGATGCAGCAACCTTTTAAAAAATAGAGCAGACCCTCTATTGGCAGCTTGATGTTTCAAGGTAGAGTCTCTGAGAGAAGCTGGCGATTTCTCTGTGAGCAATGGGAGAAGAAATAAATGAATAATGGAGAAAAAAATAGTCATGAAATTGGTGTGTTGCTAACCCAAACTTGTCAAAAATGGGATGCTTTGGAGATACTAGGTGTTATTTTTGTGTAGTAGAGACTGTAGGAGTGGAGTTGGGTTAATGTTTTATCACAGAGGATACAATATAATTACCTGGCTTGTAATAGCCAAATAGATACCTGAGAAACTGAAAGCACCAAAAAGGTTTATTTACTCTTGTTCTCTAAGTGTTTATATTTATTTATTGAGAGATTACATTGCTTAGTTGAATTCAGCTCTGATGAGATGCTTTCTGTTAGAAAACTAATTCTGACTTTTTTTTTTATCTGCTATGTTATCTGAGAATGTTTGGTATAGTGATAGCCCACTCGGAAGTTCCATGTAGATGTGGAATGACGTTATATAAAATTTTTTTTTCCAGCTATCAGTTAACATGCATCCAAATAGAATGTACTACCTACTGTTCCATGGAAACAAGCTTTCGTTTAATCTCCAAGAACAGTCTACACCACAGGTCTCTTAGATTCCTGACAGAGATGTGTTCTTTGAAGGTACATCTGTGGGGATACATGCTAAATGTTTTGGTTGAGCAAAACCAGCATGTGCTAGTATGGGGTCTGCTGCAAGTTCAGCCAAAGCTGTGGGCAATGTAGAGACAGAAATATGATGAAAGATGGTGAAATCTCTAAAGGTGATTATATGCTTGTTCATAAAACAGGTGTCTCTGAAGTGGCACATGTGATCATGGTGGTCTGTTTCAGAGAACTGTGGAGCTCTGTGTAGAGGTGTGAGGTGTTGTTGGTATCATAGTCCTTAATAAACTATGTCCTGACATTATCTGTGATTAAACAAAAAGATTACAGACCTGTAATGTAAAGAATTAGTAAAATGCCTATGAATATATTCTGTGAAAAATGGAGGAAGAAAACATGTTGATCTATTGGGGTTTTTTTAAATGATATAAAGAAAGGAATAAAGAAAAGATGAATAAAACTGCGTTAATTTGTGGAAATCAAAATTAAGCACATAATTCTTGGAAAATAAAATGAGAATGAGGAAAGACATAAAGCTGTTATACAGTGAGAACTGGGGTCAAGATCACAAGTAATCTGGATCAAAACCAAACAGCTGATATTTTTACATTAGTAGATACACTGATGTGAAGAAAAAGTCTTAAAACCTCCTTTTTTTCTACTGGAGTAGTTTCCGATCTGTTTCACAGTAAACATGCAGTCTGTCTTGCAAGTACACACAAGAGGTCTCATCAGTGACAAATCACAAATTGAACTCAAAGTTTAATTACCCTGAAGAAAGAGAGCCAGCATAATAAAAAAATTGAAAGCTTACATCATGGATTGAGAGGAAAAATAAATAAATAGTTTTGTTTCCTTAGTTTGGTATAATAACAGTTGAAGGGGAATGTGACATCTCATAAAGTATGAGAGGTGAAAGTTAGTGGTAGTAAAGGCAAAGGAGAATGATGATGGAAAAAGCTAGCAGTTATATAGTCTCCACAAACACACTTAGGCTGAATTCTGAAAGTCAGTGGAGAAAATGGCAAAATGGCTTTGGGAATGGAGTGATGAGGGCACGCACATTAAATACTTTAATCTGGGGTGGGATCTTTTTGTGAAAGAATTATTAAATTTGCTTGCAACATTTGATGGACTGAAAGATCCTAAATGTAAAATCATACGAGAGAGTTCAGTGTTCACTGTAGTGTTTTGGAGTCTAACCACTCTCCTTAAAGATCTATAGGTAAACCAGCTTCTTGAAAAATGTGCCAAGAATATGTATTTTGCTTCCATTTCCACAGGTTTTTAATTTGTTTGTGATATTACCGTCATCTGACTTGGGAATTTGTTCTGTTCCTGTAGTGGAAAAGTGTCCATTCCCTCCTTTATTTTTTATTTTTTTTTCACCCTTTTCTACACTTCTTCCAGAATCTCCTGCCTCTAGCCATGGTTGAGGAAAGAAAGAACTGAATTCCTTTCATTGTACTTCTCACATTGAAAGTCTCTGAATAGGCCAGATTGAAATATGTGCTATTGAAAACATTTCTGTACTGGGAGTGATCCTCCTTACAGAATGTTGATATTCTTCCTTTCACGAGAGGAGACTGCAGCATTTCTTATTTATAAAGAAAATATTTCAATTTCACAGATGAGATGCATAATTTCAAAAGAATATATACCAAGCACTCTTCAAAATTATGATTAAAGGTGTGCCCCTTAGCAGCAGGAGGCCAAAAGTAGCCATAAAGCTGGTTTTCAGACTGCTGGGGATCAAATATGAGAGTAAATTCCAGGACCACTGTATATACAGAGTATATTCTTTGCAGAAAAACACTCTAGCTTCCGTGTAAGATAGAAGAGTGCCTTGGATGTTAATATTACTTAGCATAAAGCATGCAGCTTGGACTAATATATTTTCATTAAAAAACTTCAGGCAATGTTGTGATGATGTTTACAGGCATCCCATATTGTATTATTCTATTTGAATTATTTTTCAAGTATAACGCATCTTATAAGCGAGACTTGAATAAAACTGTGTTTGTTTAAAAATACGTAACATGAAATAGATTTTAAACATTTTTAGAACAAAAGTGGGGAAGAGATTGAGGGTTTTGTGCCCTTTGAAAAAAGAAATAAACCCCCCCATGGGTAAAGTTGTGAATTGAAGTCACAAAGTAAAATGTTAAGAGCATACACTGGTTAAAAGTGAAATGAATACCAAGTCAAGTAAATGTGTTCTGTCAGAGATTCCAGGCTTTATGTATGTGTGTATTTTTTTTGTGATTTTGCTTGTTTTTTTTTTCTTTGCAGTATCAGATATATATGGTTGAGATCTAGCCAGTGGGATCTAGAATGAGCTCTGGCTATTCAAACTCTGTAAGAAGAGTTCAGAAACCTTTCTCCAGTGTAAATATCTAACCTATACAGATTTTTGTTCATTAAATGTATGTAAGGAAGAACATGTTGAACATCAGAGTAGCTTACTGTCATATTTTGTGGTGTCCATTTAATGGTGATTCACAACAGAGGCTATTGCTGTTTCATAAAATACCAGTTTCCAAATGTCTTCTGCAGTTAAGAGCCAGCCTACCCACTTTTCAAATTTGAAACCAAGGAATAGCCACAGAATAGTTTTGTGAGCTACTATCAGCAAAATAGGGTGGGCAGATCTTCCTCATCAGCAAGTAGGTAGTTGCACTGAAAGACTTTTTCTGTCTGAAGAATGCTAATTCAGGAAACCCATCTATTGTTGGAATGTGTTGTTTTTTGCAAAAATTGTTGTTTGGGGAGACTGAATATGCAGAGTGTGGCAAGGTGAAGTCAATCAGTTCAAGTATTTACTTGGGATACAAGTAACTGGTTCTATTTATTTATTTTTTTTATTACCCTCCCCAGCCCCTCCCCCACACCC
>VYZX01016958.1:16575-42754 GCA_013401335.1 Brachypteracias leptosomus | reverse complement strand
AGAACTGATGTTAGCTTTCCATCCAAGCAGCCCAGTCTGGTCTCTGGGTGTCACTGCATGGTGTTGCTGGAGTTCCACTTCAATCCAGCTGAAGACCACTGTAACTCTTCTGCTGGATAACAGCATCTCTCTCCATCCTCATCCCCAAGGGAGCTCTGCAGCCTACACCCCCTCCCTCTGTTCTTCTTCTTTTTGGACATCTTTGAGGAAATATCNCCAGCTGTAACCCCATGCCCTAAGGCAGAGAGGAGGAATTAGGAAAAAATGTGTCTGTGTGGAGTTGCAGGTAACAACTAGTGAGTGAAGAGAAGTGTTTCAAGTTTGAAATTTACAGTAGCATGATTTCATGGGTTTGGTTTTTTTTTTTCCCTGCTGATATGTACTTATTTTAAAATTTTTTTTAGTGGAAAGATCTGAGATATGCACGAACTCCATGGTCAAGTATGGTCCTGACGAGATAAGTTAGAATTGCAAATGCTATTCCAAAATAATCATTGCAGTGCCCTTTCTATTTAGCAAAAGGGTCAAGATATTTGTATTATAATCCCCCAAGGGAACATTACTGTCATGAAGTTGGTCAGGAAATTACATCTCTGGCTTCAGAAGCAGTACTCAGAATTTCAAGCAATTCACTGGAATTGGGTGGGGGGGAAAAAAAGAATAACTTTCAAATCCATTGGTGTTTTATGTAGCATATTTTTCATGAAGGTAAAAGCAAATATTTATCTAGTAGTGTTGCTGTTATATTATGATATTTGGAGTAATATTTTTATACTCTGTAAACCAGGTACACTTACGTTTAGGAGATATGTGTTTTATTCTGCTTTTACAAAGACATTATTGCAAGACAAAATTAGAGTGACAATGAAGATGTTATACATTTTAATGTAATAAACCTAATGGTGCAGAACATGTAAATCATTACAAAATGGATGTAAATTGGGAGAACCACTTGCAACCTACCAAGTTTTCTATCAAAATTAAGCAAATGGGTAGTGAAAGATGATGGTCAGGATTTGTGTGCGTTAATGAAGTGGAGAAAATAAAAAGTGGCAGATGTATTTTTCTGTAGTATGATAAAGGTGGCTGGTGCCATCTTCTGGAGGTGACAGTGATGATTCAGAGTGCCCAGTATTCTAGACTGAAATTCATGGGGATTTTTTGATGCAGTTAGGGCATTTCAAACAAGCAAAAAATGTACTGAGTGCAAAGCACGTAGAGAAGACATTGTGCAGCTTAGTAGCACTTGCTCTACCTGTGGCATTTAGGGTGATTTTACCAGGTTTTCAATTTTTGGCAGCTCTGACTCAAGACAGCTAGAAATGTTAATCTTTTTTTCACATCTCTTGTGTAAATTATCTAACTTTTTACACTGGATGCCTAGGGTTCTTAATTTTCCTGTGGGGGTATATCAGTGTCATGGTGCCAGAGCAGCAGTCTAGACCGGTTTTCCCAGGAACAGCCTAGCTAGCTGTTGGTGTGTAGAAGTGGGTGCGTGGAAAGCTGTGTGGGACCAGGATCCTGTCTGCACTGCAAGATCACTGGCAGGTTTCGTTGTTTCTGGCAAATTCTGTTTTCACTGTCGTTGGACAGCTGCCCATTTGCTCAAGTGTATCCTTGCTGTTTGTTCAAGTCACAAGATGCCACATTTTCCTTTAAAAAAACCCCAAATGAATAACAAAACCCCAAGCCCCAATCCATGTTTAAATGGTGCAATTTATTTCTCTTTCTTCCGTTCCCTCATTTCTTGACAGCTGAGAGGGAGCTTCACAGTACAGTTATGAAGCTTTTCTAACAGGGTCATGTAATTTCTGTAATTCAGGTGTGCTACTTGTATAAAAGAGCTTAGAAAAACAAAACAAACATGACAAAACAACAAAGGAAGACTGTAGAGGATGTGACCCTGAGTCTTGGTATTTTTACAGTCAAAGTGGAAGACTAGTAATTTTGTAGTCTTATTTCAGACTCCACTATTTAATTAAGCCCCTTTCTTTTCAAGTTACAGCTTTCTTAGAATTTAATGACTCAGTTTTCAGGTCTTACAGTGGTTTGAGACCCACCTTAGGGTCTTGATGGGGAAGCTACTGTGCTTGGCTTTTAGAGGAGTTAGAGAGTGACTGGGGACAAGGCAATTTCAGGACATGGTAACTGACAGAAAATGTTTATTTTGGTTTATGTGCAAGTGCTGCACAGAAATGTACCCAACAGTTAATACAGAAGTAAAGTAGTAGATGGATGCATTTCTTTTCTTTTCTAGAGAACATAGCTTCCTAGCTGCTTGTATGATTTTGTTTTGTTTTATTTTGCTTTGTTTTGTTTTTTCTATTTCAAAGGAATATGTATGTAGCAGAGAAAATAAATTGTATGCTTTCCGTCTTCCCATCTGTGTTGCTGTGATAGAATACTGATATGCAATGTTCATTACAAGCTGCTTAAGTATGGCCATATCTTATGCAAGTTGCAGCAGGGAACCCACAATTACTCTTCTATTTTTGTAATGGACTAGTGTCTGACCAGTAATGTGAAGAGAGTTGTAGCTAATCATCTTTCTGAGGGCAGTAGCTTACCTTTATCTTTTTCCCCCCTAGAATACTGTGCAGGTACCCTGTCCACAATCTGGTCTTCTCAGCCTATGTTATCAGTTACATACAGCAGTATAGCTGAGAGCTCTAATGTTTGTTAATAAAAGCATAAAAGTCCCAGTAACACAGCTCAACTATGTCTTGCGTGTTGGCACTGTACCTCTTGTACTGCAGGCTGATTTGGCTGTAAGGTGCTGAGTGAAAGTTAAGTGCACCAAATATTATTTAATTTAAAACCAGGTTCTTATTTGCCGCGTTCTGAAAAAGTGATTGTTTCATAGGTGTTGCTGTTGTTCTTGAAAGATTGTATATATAATGATGTAGACATTAAGTAAGGCATTGAGTAAAAACATTTCAAGTTTAAATACTTGGGGGGGCGGGCGGAAATTGTTCTTCTAATTTAAAACATGGAGAAGCAGAAAATAGCACTTATTACTGGTGTGTTGAATACAGAGAAGAAAAGTTCAGATGTCGTCTATGGCTGAGCAAAATTCAGTGAAACTAGTAATTAAAAAATACCCAACTAACCCTCAGTTAGAATTTAATATTCTCAAGAGAACAGCAAGATGATTGAGGTCACTTAAAAAATATAAATTCTTTCACTTTGCAGAAGAAATGTATCATTAGCACAGAAAAATAGCTCAGTCTTGTGAAGTGCTGAGTACGTCCTGATATTTGCTTAGCATGGGCTCCAGTAAGCAGTGATGTTGTGTGTTTGTATACATATATATAATTTTTGTCATGTGAAGCCCATATGGAAAGCCATTTATAAGTGACATTAAACACACACAGACTGAGGAATGTGGAAGAAATACCCTCCTGAGAAGTGCTAAGATGTTCAACCTCCAGTGGATAGATCTTGTAAAACTGGATTGCACTGTAATGTTTAATGCTATAGATGAATATTGAGATGGTTGAAAACAGCATATCCTTTTGGAAATTTGAAGGGGAGGTGAAAAGAGTTTATTTCCTTTGTTTTTTGAAGGAGGGATGGACACCCAAAGTGCTCATTTGCTGTAATGTTGTTGTGTGCTCACATAGTTATAACTCTGTAAATTAATTTGAGATTATGGTATAATCAGAAATATAATCATATATGTTTAAATGACCGTAGTATAACTACTGAAAGCTCAACAGTGTATGAGGAAAACTTGAAAAATTACTTTGCTTAATGATTGGTTTTCCAGCTGCTACAAATGCTTTGTATGCAAGGTACTTTCATGTCAGATGACAAATGAAGTTCTGCTATTGTCTGCTAATAAGTGCATATACATGGAGGAGTGTCTCCTCTGTGCAGCCAGAACTATGAAATTGTTCTAGTTGCTCTCTGAAAAATTTCCATTAAAAGACATCATTAATTGTATAGTCAGAATATGCTGAAGCATTTTTCTGGTAAATAGTGCTTGTGCAATGCAGTGCAATTATATAAAAATGTACATACACACAATATATATTTATTAAAAGCTTTTCTGCATATTTAAATTGCTCAACCTGGGTGTTTTTTTTTTTTATTTGCATCTTTAGAGAAAAATGTCACATTTGTCTGAAAATATATATTTGGTTTAATTATAAATGTAGTAATTACAGTGTTTACTTCTCAGCAGAATTTGGTGTTTTATTTAAGAATACTGTAACTGGGAAATTGTTCCTACTGCTTATCAGTGAAAACTATTCATTCTATTTATTTGCCCCAGTGCAGTCTGCTTAGATATAAATAACAAGTTAATTCCTTACTGTGGCAATTTGACAGTCTGGGAGGCTTCATGCATGATGTCATCAGTTTGTTTCTCAGCTCTGTAACACGATAAATTTATCTTATTGCACATACTAATCCTGGTCTTTTCCTCTGAAATATTGCCAGAATTTTTGCCTGTGTGTTGCTTTCAGCAGTTCATCTTCTGTGTTTTGTTATCTTTACACCTTCTGACTCACTCAGATTGCACATATATCTTCTTTTTCTGTTGAAATTTCTCTCTGAGCATATGTTCTGTGGGGAAGGACAAATTAGCCCTCTAGTATTTGTGCAATATTTGGTATTCTGGGGTTTTAAAAATAAATAAGTGCTTGGCAGTGCCTGAACATAAGAGAAAAATCTGGCATGAAGCACCTACAGTTTAATTAAATCCATTTTGTATTTTGTACTGAAGTATGCCGGAACATGAGGCACATAAAAATGGAAGTAATCACTCAGGATATAATATTGACTATCACTAAATTAGCAATGCTGCCCTCAAACAAGTGTTGCAACACAAGTGTAGTGTGTTTAAAATTGTAGTTTTACAGATCAGTACAGTTTCTTGTCATACAATTATGCTTGACAATCTCGAGTGCATCCATTAAAACCACAAGAATATTCAATGGAGTTGTTATAGCTGTCTAAGAGAGATCACTGTTGAATCAAAAAAGCTGAAATGGATTAAGCTTAATTTTAGCTTTCCTGATTTCACTTTCAAATTGTTGTATTTGGGGCAAGTAGGAGGAGATGTTTTAATATCAATGTTTTATGTAGAAGATTTTATTGATTTCTAGATGAGTTCCTACTTTGGGGAAGGTATTTAGGTCTGGGAAAATTAGACAGTAGTGATGATGGGGCTTTAAAATTAATTTCCAGCATCTTTGGAATACAACATGTTAAGAATTCACTTATAGGAGAGTAAATCCCTGCTCTGTCAGAGGCTACAGCTCATGTTTTTGCATCAAAGCAACACATTGAGATATGATTGACAGAATTCAAGACCAAGAAACAAAGTATGTCCTGTCTTGGGTTGGCCTAGGTTCATGAACTGTGTTCTCAACTCCTTCAGATGATAGGCCAAACTCAGAAAAGCTAAGATCAAGTAGGCTTTATGTACAGAAGAAGAAATGTAGTATTTCAAAGACTACACTCTGGAGTGTTTAAAAATTAATTACTTCTCAAAGACTACACAATATAATTTCAAATTTATCTTTTTCTTTTAATGTTCTTTGTTTTTTTAAAGGAGCAGTGTATCCGAGTTCCGTAATGAATCTTCATTCTCGTGGGATATGTCATTTGAATTGGAAATAGTGACGCAGTAGGAGCAAAAAAAACAGTAGGAGCAAAAAAAACAGTAGGAGCAAAAATAAAAGTCAACAGTGGTTTTTACTCCTAATTAGCACAAGTTGCCACATCTCAATGAAAGAAGCAGAAAGAGAACTTCTTGTTGCTCTTTTGTTAGCTCTTAGTCATTCATGCTTCAATAGCCCCCAATAGGCATAATAATAGAAAAAGAAATAAAAACTCAATAGAACATGGGAGAAAAAAGCTGGTGCCCAGGCAACAAAAAAAGAGAATTTTAACATCTGTGTTAGACACAGATATCTGTGCATGTCAAAGTGATTAAGCCAGTTAAAGGAATGCTCCTATTTTCAATAATGTTTTTGCAAAGATATGATATAGTTGAGAATGGGCCATCTAATTACTAGAATGGGAATGAATACTGTCCAGCAGTTGAGGTAAAAAAAGGTAGCTTCAAATAGGAGAAAAATAACAGTTTGGGTTTTGATCTTTTACCCCTAAAATATGAACAGGTAAGTTGCAATCAAGAAGTGTGTTGAGTTTTTGTACTGCTTATCAACACCTTTGTTAAAATCAGTATTGACTTTAATAAATATATTCAGGTGATGTGCATATTAGATTAGTGTTCAGTAAGTCATAATCTTTTTGAAAGCTAGTGTGAAAGCAAATTGTAAGATGAAGAGTAAAGTGAAAGATCATGTCTATAAACTTCCTTGTCATGTCTAGTATGGGAAATATGCTAGAAAGAGCTTCCATAGGCACTGATGGGTTTTTAAACTACTGTTTTAATGTCACTGCTTGGCTGATGTTCTTGTCGCTTCCCCTTCTTAAAGGTGGGAGCAGTGTCTCTTTGTAGCTCTTTCAGAGAAATAATTAACAGTAATTGGTGAGTCATATAACATTCTGCTGCAAGAAATAAGAGAGAAACTTAACTCTTTTGACACTTTGATTGCTCACTCCATAAGTATTTCTAAGTAATCTTCCTAAAAGATCAGTGCAAACATCCCTCTCCTGTTAATGGAGACTTTACCAGACTTTAAAATCTCCAAGAGGCCTCTGTTACTGTGAAGAAGCATCTTTCCTGTTTTCACACATCCAGCACACCTTTGGTGCAGCAGAGAAGAACCTTCACTGAACAACCACTTATGCAAGAGGTTAGTTGAGATGATTGTGAGAGTCCAGGCTGGTTAACCAGTGTATGAATACCATACCAAAGTTATTGGAAGGTTTAATCTTTCGTATGTGTTTACAAATTTTTTGTCCTCTGCCTGAAGTGTTATGAAGGTGTAGTGGATTGCAGTAGCATATTCAAAGTCCTGATTAATTAAAGCCATTCAAAAGGAAAAATTGTGAATGTTGGCTAAATGCACGTTACAGAACTGCCCTGCAGATACTGTGTCTCTTTCATATACAAGTTTTTAATTGATCTATATAATATCTCAGTTTTGTTATTTGTTTTCTTCTCAGGTGATACCATAATTTTAACTAAAATTTCAAGCACCTATTTAGAATATACTATCTCTACTTCTAAAAAATTACTTGTGTTCCTGCCATCTCTTTACTGTTTCTGATGTGTCCAGTCTTAGTTATATAAAAATTTCTATGACTTTTAAAAAAATTGAAGATAGTTAACCTTTTGATTGCTATTACTTTTCAAATACATTGCTTTTAATGAACCTGTGCATTTGATTTAGTGAATTCTTAAAATAGTCTTGCATCATAGGCAGAAAGGAACAAAAATGAGGAATTATGTAAACAAAGGATGTGACTAGGCTGCAGATTAGACCAGTGTGCTCTTGTAATCTGTCTCATTGGTGTCCGGCTTTGCTTGGCAGTGGTGAACAGCCAGCATTTCTCTTTTTGTGCAGAACTTGTCAAAAGTAGGTGATTCTACTGTTAAGAAATAAGGCAACAGTGCTGAAGTTAGACTTTTTGAGGGAAGAGATTTTACATGCTAATCTAAATCTTTGAAGGTGAAAGAATAAAAATATAATTTTGTTACTACCAGGGGGAAAAAAAAAAAAAAAAAAAAGAACTGTTTTGGACGAGGGGGAAAGAGCAAAGAGAGGTGTATCAATGAAGCTGGATTTTGAAGTCAAAAGAATTTAATTCCCTTCTCCCTTTCTTCCCCTAGTTTCTTTTGTGAAGAAAAATAACTATTTGAAGACTTCTGACCATGACAATCTTTGGTACAAGTAGAGCCTGCACACTGGGAACTAATACATATGTTTTTACTCCTTTACATACATTGGTTCTTATGTAAGAAAAGATAGGTAAAATGGGCTGTACTTGGCAACTTGGGAACAATTTGTCTTTCTCTGATGTTTTTTATACTAATTTACTCATAGTTCCTGAATCACTATTCCTGATACATAGCTGATCACAAGCTTCTTTTTTTTTTCCAGAAAAATCATCAGATAGCAGATATTTGTGCTGCATTTATTTGTGAATGTCCACTGTATTTGTTTTTTGCATGAGCGAACAAATGCATAATTACTCATACAATTTCATTATTGCAAAAATAAAATCCCATAATGTTTGGGTTATTTTGTGAATTCATATCTTTGCTATAATAATAAACACTTTGAGGGATCAGAGCACTGCTCCCTCCACTTCAGTAGTCTCTGTCTGTCATTGGCAGAAAAGGCTGGTTAGAAAGAAACCATAAGCATAGACAAACACTCCATTGTCATCACGTGCATCTTTTGCATCCACATCTATAGGGATTTTGTAAGCCCTAGATGTGCTCTTCTCAGCTTTCTCCTTTCTAAACAGCGTAGTACTACCCTTTTTAAACTCTCCTAACAGGGCAGCAATTCTGTCCCCTTGATCAGTCCCTCTTTTCTGGACATTCTCTGATTCTGCTATCACTCTTTCAGCTTCTAAGACCAGAATTGCAAGCAATACTCAATGTAAAAGCAAGCTGTGTTTTTTTTTGTAGTGACAAAATAATGTTTCATTTCTGTTCTGGTCAGCTGTTCAGACTAGCTGAAGGTCATGTTGATAGGTCTATTGCAGAAAGTCATTAACAATATTTTTAACAACTATCAACAATTTGTTCCACCTGAGACTTAGGTGACAGGTAGTCCTTTTTTGTTGTGGGACATGTACTTCTGGTTTTTATTTTTTTTAAAAAGCCCCTGAAAGAAGAATGGAATTATTTCACCCCAATGAGGGGTGTGTATCTCCATAGAAAAAAAAAGCCATTTTATTTCATCAGGCCTCATATTGCCCAGAAGAAATGAAAATGAAACCCAGAAAAAAACCTGCTATTTCAGCTGTCTCAGTAAAAGCATGTGTCAGCTGGCACAGCAATTCATGTGGTTGCTCAGGAGCGTGGGAGAAATCTCTAACTTTACTGAACCCGGTTATTCAGTATCTGTAATATCTGTACTTCAAAATCTGTGTTTTACAAAAAAAAAAAAGCAAAATACTCTTTGTTTGGTCTCTGAATGTCTTCATTTCTTTATCACCATGGTGGAGCTGCAGAAGGTGAGAGCTAATCATAGGGTAGCAAACCCACAATTGAATACAGCTGTATACTAAAAAGCTATTGTATACAGCATAGTAAAATGTGATTTAAAAGGAATTGGAAGTGTCTTTGCATAGTAGAATTGCAAGTAGAATTGATGGAAGTAGTTTTTTAGCAAAGAAAGATATAAACTTGCATTTCTATAGTCTGATTTCTGGAAATATTCTCATAATACCATATATACTATTATAGAATTATATTACATTTGTATGAAATACACTCTGAATTTCAGTAACATTTACACTTCAGAATCATAGTTGTTTTCCAGCTTTCATAGTCTTCTACACTTCAGGGTTTTTTACCCTGTCCCTGGGTTGTATCAGCACTAGTGTTGTCAGCAGGACAAGGGCAGTGATTGTGCCCCTGTACTTGGCACTGGTGAGGCGGCCGCACCTTGAGTACTGTGTTCAGTTTTGGGCCCCTCGCTACAAGGACACTGAGGTGCTGGAGCATGTCCAAAGAAGGGCAGTGAAGCTGCTCTAGAGCACAAGTCCTATGAGAAGTGGCTGAGGGAACTGGGGTTGTTTAGTGTGGAGAAAAGGAGGCTGAGGGGAGACCTTATTGCTCTCTACAACTCCCTGAAAGGAAGTTGTAACGAAGTAGGGATTGGTCTCTTCTCCCATGCAGCAAGAGACAGAACAAGAGGAAACAACCTCAAGTTGCACCTGGGGAGGTTTAGGTTGGACATTAGGAGGTTTTTTTCCCACTGAAAGGGTTATCAAGGCCTGGAACAGGCTGCCCAGGGAAGTGGTGAAGTCACCATCCCTGGAGGGATTTAATAGCCATGTAGATGCAGTGGTAAGGGTTTAGTGGTGACCTGGCAGTGCTGAGTTGGACTTGATGATCTTGGAGGTCTCTCCCAACCAAAAAGATTCTATGATTCCATGATTATATGAAATTTTACCCCAGTTGTTCATTCTGTGATCTTTCTGCAAGTCAAGCATGAAGCATTTTTTAAACAGATAAATACTGCTTTTAAATAATGAGCTTGAAAACTTTTTTAATTGAGTAGTCTATTCATATGTTATACTATGCAGAACATGCTGGGGTCTTATCATAGTAAGAGAGGCTAGTGATTGAATTTTGGAGAAAAAAAAGCATATTAAAAGGGAAAATGGGCAAAAATAGTCAACTTAGAATACCTATTAGGGCAGCAAACCTGTTGATGATGGATTGTGAAGAAAGAGTGGCAGTATGCCCTATGTTTTGAATCCTGAAAACACTGTTCTAATATATAAGGGATTTATGCTTAAGAATTTTGATAAAAACAAGAGCTCAGAAGGAGTATTAATAATCTTTGAATCACGGTGTTATTTTTCTTATCAGAGATTTAACAAAGCTCCAAACTTGGATTTTTCTGGGTGATGTCTTATGTCATAAATGCGTAGACTAAGAAATCTGTATTTCATCACTTGCATAATCTCTGTATAAAAAGGAATTAAGCTTTATTCTAAAGCACTCAACTTACTTAAATGATCTGTTTAATATCTATATAAATATATATACACATTTTATTAAGACCTATAGACCTGTGAGATGGCACATGATTAGTGGTGCTAAAAGCAAATTTTTATAATGAAGTAGTAATTTTTTGAGACTGTTAGTGGCTGAGTATCTTGAATTACCTGTTGATGTTCTTAATGCAGCTGATAGAGTGGGAAGGTTGATTCTGAATATGCTGCCCTGGGACTTCATGTCATGTGCCCTGGGACTTTCTTGCCATATGCCATAAAGAACCAGTATGAACAGGAAACAATCATGGCAAGCCAGGGGAAATAAAGGCCTGTGCAGGAAAAGGGGAAAGTGTGGCTTCCCAAAGAAAACATAAAACTGCAGAAAACAAACATGAAAGTATTGGTCATAATTATGGCAGTGCTGTCTTATGATTGTCACTTAGTTCTTCTGAAAGGTGCAGTGGCCCAATATGCATGCAGCTAGGACTACTTGGCAAGAAGCACCCATCTCTCCCAAGGCCATCTGTATTTGTCTTAAGAATCCCTCTTAAGATTTTAAACAAGTGTTGGCTGTTTCATTTCAGCTGTCATGCTTACAAACCTTTCCCGTCTTTTGTCATGAGTGTGATGTAAGGAATTAAAAACATGAGGTTTAATTCTTCCTAGAAATTTTTGCATTTCTAGGTAGAAGAAACTTGACCCTGCAAGTCCCCAGTCAACCTGACGTAGCCTTAAAGCTAGCCTTGCTTTGAGCAGGAGGTTGGACTGAGTGTCCAGTGTCTTCAAACCTAAATGAAATATATGTTACATCATTCCATGAGCTGTGTAACTAAGTAATTTGAAGAAGGTCAGGCTGTCTAAAATTGCATCCTACCTACAGGAAAAAGAACTTAGATCTTAACAGCACTTTAGAACTTGTTTCTGAATTCACTGGAAGGGAATCTAATATAAAGTTGCAAATTAATTTTGTAAAATCCCACAGATTTTACAAGAGCTGGAGAAGCTCTTACACAAGTGCTAGCATGTGTGTGTTTGTGTGTGTATGTGTGTCCAATTTCTATCTCTAGAGCTACCTTCAATATGCTCTTACATTATGTGTACATAAGACAAGAGTGAATTACTCATGCTATATCATGCTAGTTTAGCTTATTTTGTCTTACAGCTTACCCAGAGAGAGAAAACCCCTGCTGTGTTACAGTAACTTGAAGCAGTCATTGTTTATGTAAATATGCATTAATACTTTGATAGCTCTTGTTAATAGAATCTATCTCATAAGAACATCATTTGTTTGGACTAAATGAGAGCTAGACTATTGAATCTTCCCAAATTTATGATAAAGTGCTGATCAGTAATAAATGTTAAACATTAAGAGCTGTTATTTGTCTTTCATATTCTGTTAAAGATTTGAACTATGGTCTATTTATCTAAATATCAATGTCCTACCTAGAGACTGACTGTTCCAGAAGTTTGTCTAGTCGAACAGACAGATAAATACAATCCAATATCATCTGAAGAGTAAATTTGGATGGTCTAAATGCACTTGCCATCATCTTATTCTCTTAGCAGCAATAGCCACAGCTAAATTTTCACATCATCCTTCTATGATAAAATAGGAATTTTTCCCTCTGGATACAGTTGATTATTTGGTCAATACATGCCTTGCTTTTTTGTCTTAGTATTCTGGAGATGTAGGATGGTAGGTATTTCTATCTCATGTAGTAACAGTGTCTATCAGTTCTATTTCTAGATTCTGCTTTTTTTTTGACATGAAGTTTATCTGTTGGTAGATATGTTTACAATTTTCAGTGGAATGGGAAAGAGGGTGGCTGAAGCTCAGGGAATATGTCTTCAGGAAAAGATGTTTGAGGGCAGGTCAGTGCTTCAGACTTCACTCAAATAAGAAGACCAGTAGGCCTCCTTGACTTGACTTCCTCCTCCTGTTCCAGGTCAGAAGACCCGAACTCCCTGTGATGGCACTTTGCTGATCTATTGTTGTCTCTGGAGAATTATAACTGCAACTTGTCACTTCTAACACAAATTTATGTGCTTCCCTTCTATTATTTTGTAGTATGGACCCAACTGCTGAGCAGAACAGCAAGTACAATTGACTAGTGTGAACTTTCAGCAGACAGGTTTCATGTAGAGTACATGGCTGCATGGGTCCTTTAGGATAGGAATTGTTCTCAGCCAAACAACCAACCTGCTTAACTGACCAAATTTGTCTTAATATTGTCTGTGTCTTTCTTTTATCATAAAGGTTGTCTTGGCATCTTGTTGAAGCTTGTGTTTTGTAGACAAATGCCAGAATATAGGGGATATTGAAACCTTCAATTCTAACTCTTTAGTTTAAACTTGAATGCTTGACATTAAATGCAAAAAGGGTCTGTAATGATGATTTTAAATCAGCTAATTTTTAGTTAGTTCAAAGTATATGTGTGTGTATCTGTATACATTATATAATAAGAGATGATAAATGGGTGGAAGTGTTGGACATACTAGGAGGAAGGGAAAGGGATACAGGGATACCCTGTGTGAATGTTTGAAGTATCCACATTCTCTCATCCTAGTATAAGACAAAGGGTTATGAATCTAATCCCAAACTCTATCAGAATTTTGGGCAGAGGCTTTGTGTATGGGATTTAAAGCAATTTATCTTCTGTTCCGTATCAAAAAGCACCTTGTTCTTTGCAGGTCTTGTTTTCATTTTGTTGTCTTTTTCTTTACATTCCTGTCTTCTTTCTTACCTTCTTCCCACTCACTCCTAAGCACAGCCAACCACTCTTAGAGTCAGGGGCTTTCAGAGTAATTAATATTTAAAGCTCTGCCCCTTACTACTGTCTGCTCTACTTGTCCAGCATGGTGCCTCTGTCCTGACCAATCTGATAGTCTTTCAGGCTTGTCACCTCTCAGGGAGGCATACAAGAGGCATTTAGGCATTGGAAGAGGCTGCCCAGGGGTGGTGGTGGAGTCACCATCCCTGGAGGGGTTCAAAAAACGAGTAGATAAGGCATTTCAAGACATGATCTAGCGATCAGGGAGATGTTGGACAAAGGTTGGACTTGATGGTCCTAGAGGTCCTTTCCAACCTAAATGATTCTGTGATTTTAAGAAGTTCACTGGATGCACTTGCTTGTAACCTACCCACAGTTCCATTGCCCTGTTGCCATGATTAAATAGCTTTCATTTCTCTGCCTTGACCTGCTGTAAGTCAAAGGCACCCAATACCCTTGCTCCCTCTTGATTATGCTGGTTTATACTTTTTCCTGGGCCTTTGATTAACATTTGTACCCACCCACTTCCCTACTCTTGTCTGAGAAGCAACCTCCACAAGTGTGTTAAGTGCAAACATTTAACCATCTTGCTTTTTCTTTCCTAATGCTATTTTCCCTTGCTTTCCCTCCATCCTTCTTACACAACTAGGAACATGTCTCAGCATGTAGTGGATATACGTAACATTCTGTTTAGATGTGCTTGTTATTCTCTTTAAACATATCTAAAGAGACTAATAAAAAGCATAGATCTGGTTCATCTGTTCCACACTCCATCTGTGTAGAGAAGTAACTAAATTCCCACAATGTTCCAAAAAAAAATCTTTCATAGGTGCCTACTGAGTTATTGTGGGATGTCGGAAATTCTGCATCAGTTGATACTGTTTTGAAAACAAGTGAGTGCTTTTGAAATGTGGAATATATGTATGTCACCACCCAGCATTTTAATATATTGCCACTTAACCTTCTCCTTTTTCTCTACTGATTTATAAAACATAATTTTTAAAATGTTTTTACAAAATCTGCTAAAATTTCAAAACAACTGTTAGCACACCAACTTCATATGAACTGCCTGGAACATGAAGGCCTACACCTAGAAGACTCATTCTGACTCCTTCTGGAGGATTTGATGTCCTGCTGTAGTTCAGAGAACAAATTCTATTTATGTGGAGATATCTGTTGTTTTCTTTTTTATCTGAATTAGAATTTTATGAAAATCAAAGCAAAATAGATCAATTTTGAGATTATATTTATTTATTGATGTGTATATTTCTCTGTTACCAGGTGACAGTAGGCACAGTATATTAAGATTTGTAGCTGAATTTCTGTCTTACCATTAACATTGTGTCTGACGTTTCCCCCCAGCACCCCCACACTCCACAGTAAATTCAGTTTAAATTAAATTAATCATAAATTAATTATAAATTAAATTATAGAAACACTGAGTTCTGACAGCCTCTAAACATTTTTTTTTGTTAAAGATAGATGAAAACAAACAGCCACATACCACTCCCAAATGAAGGATTTTTTTTTTATTTAAAGGATTTCTAGTAAATGGAAAGCATAATGTTAGTACTTTATCACTCAACTCTCGAACAATATAGGGTTCAATGGCAGAACTCTTAAATTTATTAGTTTCACCATCTTCTGTCTCATACTTCGTCCTAAGCAGTCACAAATGTAATGTTATCTATCTGTACTTACATAGTTTTATTCACTTCCTGACGAATTCACTTCCTTCTTTTCTTTTTTTAAAAGAAATTATGTAATCCCATGGTGTGCAAGTTAAGTCCAAGGAAAATGTAGAATTTTTCTTCATTTGAAGCAATTAAGAGATAACAAGATTAATATCTTGTGGGAAGTCAGTTGAGGAAGAGATACTTGGGATTCTTTCTTCAGAATCTGTGTTTTGAGATGCATGGTTAATTAGAACTGTATGAAAGCATGTAGTGATACACCCTGAAATCAATTAGTATTTCAGTAATGGATTATGAAGCAAGAAATGTTAAAAATGGATGCTTTTGACACCTGTGAAGTACTGCAGAGTGCAGAATACTGAAGACTAGTAGTTCAAAAGTAGGCTAAAGAGCTGTGAAAATCAGTGTGTCCACTGCATAGAGGTTAAGCCTCTCTTAGGATATTCACTGCTCTGATGATATGCGTTCTAAAACACACAAACCCCCAGAATTTTAGTTGTTTTTGAAAAGGTGTGAAAGACCTAATTAACTGTATGAGTTAAAATAAGTATGCGGTATTTACAGCAAATTCATGTTGCTCACAGCCTGTGGCTGCTGAAGGGATGATGAAGACTAAATCAAGAAGCCTGAGAACTATTTCAATAAAGTGGGTCTTTAACATCATTGGAAGTACATCAGATTTCATTTCACTATCCTAGAGCCACTGAGGTCTTTAAGTTTATTTAAAAAATGAATTTCTTATAACATCTCGTATAGCTGCATAATGTTCAAACAAAACACTTCCTGATGGTAATTAATACTGAATTACAGAACATAAACAATCATGGAGGAACATCAACTCCAGGGTAATCATTTGCTATAATTTGAGTCTCTGGTCTTTGTAAATAAGCAAATTGATCTTTCTTGAGAAACCTCATTTCTTTCTCATCCATGTAGATTTTATATGCAAATATCTGCAAGCTAAAAGCAGCTGGAAAATAACCTTTTTAATCTCACACATAAATACTTGGTGGTGTACTACAGATGGTGCATTTGTTGTCTAGTAAACAAATGACAAGATGATTAGGGTTTATAAACTTTAGAAAACTTTTATTTTGTGGTGAATATGCCAGTAATGCTGTTAATGTTTTTTATAGCTGCATTTAACTGAAGTTAGGTTTGGGGCAGATCCCACTATATTGCCATGTTCTGCAAGATTGGTAGAGTGAGGTAAGTGCCCTTAGGCAATGGTGCCGTGACAGACTGTGCTCTGTCTTACTGCTCAAAAGAATTGGACACTTCCTACACTTGATATAATCTTAGGGCAGGGAATAGATTAGGTTTTGATATATTAAATTATGAAGAACCAATGGATTCTCGGACTCTTGCTCACAGACTGGAAAGGGGACTGATGTCCTTTCAAACCCTGTTTTAGTTCTATTTTACTGGTGGGCCAGTTGCAAAGTGAGAATAGTGTTGATGAGATAGCTCTAAGTGTAGTTTTTCCTGTCCTACCTGAATTAATAGCCCATCTTTTCTGGTGAGCTTGTGATTTTGATTTTTTCTTACTCTTCAGCAAAGAGATTATATCATGATTGCATTTAAGTGGTCAAGTCAGACAAAAGGACAACAGTATCAATATTAATTCTATACATTAAGAAAACTGGGAGTTTTGAGTTATATATTTCAAATGGATTTTTCCACAACATAGAAAATTTTCCACACAGGAATCCATTAAATTTTTTAGAAGTTCTTGTTTAATGTAATATTTATTCAAATACCAGACTTTTACTGTATTTTGAGTTAGCTTCCAATTTTTATGTACTTATATTTGTTATCATGATTGGTTTGGGGAAATCAATATTTTCAAAGGAGAAAAAGACTTTCTAAGTCTAAGATTTTCTAAGTATTTTATGATCTTAAAATTTCTCTTGACTCCAAATTGCATTATTCATATCATTCCAAAGAAAGTGAAATCTGTGCTCTAAAGGAGTCAAACAAACCTAAAAAAAGGAGTATAACCTAAAATGCAAATTTCTCATATTAGAGTAATTCTATGACACAAATTTGAAACTAATGGAAAGTGCATATGTGTGTGTCTCTTTGGTAAATTACTGTAAAATTCTAATTTGGAGGATTTTAATTGAGTACTTTTTACTCAAACAGAGTATTGTTTAGTAGTTTTAGCTGAAAATTTTCAGCAGTAGCTCCTGTGGATGCAATATTTTCCCTACAAAGCAGCTTTTAGATAAAATACTTCCCCTCTTAGCCATGCTGGTAATGTATTCCTTAGTTAATCTATTATAGAATGTTTTGACAATGTACATGTATCCCATGGCTGTCTGCCCTTAGGGATGTAATCTTAGAGTCAATAATTAAGCTACATGCTCCTACCCCCAGAAAAACTTTCCCTGATAGGCAGATTATCCATTCATAGATTGACTCAGTTTATTTTCCTGTATAATATGTACTACTAACATTATTTAATATACATAACCCACATTCTAAGGAAATCCCAATTACTGAGATTATTTTACACTGAAAGTGCAATTATTTAATTTTCTAATTTTCATTTTGTTAGAAGATTAATGGGGATTGTGTTTTACTGGTTTCTAGTATGGCTTTGTGTTTAATCAAACTTGATGCATGAACTTCTGACATGCAGAGGAGATATATATATACACACCCTTAATTGTTGACAGTGGAAATATCAGCATGTGTTTGGCCTGACATCTCTGCTTGCTTTAGTTGATCATAATATTACTATGTTATCAACCTGAGAGTTTATATTGAAGTTAAATACCAAGGATTTAAATAGTAGAAAATGTCTCACAATGTGAAGGTGCACCAGGGTGTGTTGGACCAAATGCTGTCATCCTGTGGATAAAAATAATTGGGTTAATGATGCTGGCCTTTCCTGTGTCTTAACATCATCATCATTATGACCTGTAATCTAAGGTATTTGTATTTATAAACTATATTGTCTCACCCCCACAACAATTTTAATAAGAAATACTCAAAAAAGAGATTGTGCTAATCTTCTGGTTTTTACAGAATGTTTTATTCTGGTTAATTTTCTATATGTGCAATTTTCCATATATGCAATCCTCACAAAATAGTTCTGCACACTGAATGTAAAGGTTGGGTGAGGTGCCACCCCGTTATGCCTATTGCTGATGTCAAAACTTTCTTTGGCTGCATCTAGTTTGTGATCTTGAGCAAATCAGATTAAGCCAAGGAATATTCTGTCATTCTAATACTGAATGACCCCTGCAAATGCTTACTCAGACCAGAGATTACTGTTTACATATGTCTTCTACCATGAACCTATTCTGACCTTAGCTAAATTATACATTAAATTATATAGTCTAATGTACCCAAGGAAAAAATGAAACACTTTCATATCATGGTGATTTGCACAGAGCTGGTTTGTGTTTACAGAGAAGGAACCAGAACTGTCTTTCTGTAGAAACTAATTTTGAGTTCCCAGATTCTCTGTCTTCTTTCCCAGTTTAAACTAGCCAGGTATAGGAGGAAAGGCAGCATTCGGCTTGCCCTTTTCCATTAGAAGGTGTTGTGTTAAAAGGAATCAATTTCAATCTTTGTCTGCCAGAGTCCCAGAACTTTCATTGATACATTTATCAGAGTCCCCACAAAGGATTTTCACTGAGTCATATTCACAAATAATTCAAAATTAGTTATTTTATTGAGAGCAACAGAACAGATTCAACATTGCCATTGATAAATTCACTCACTATAGTAGTGCTACTAATTAATGTTAATATTGATAGCAGAAACTGTAATAATACATTCACCAGAGGGTGAAAGTTTCAGAGGCATCCCTGCCTGGTGTGGAAGAAGAGAACACAGCCCATCGACTGGTCCATCAGATGTTGAAGTTCTTCTCTCCTGGTTTAACAACCATTTTCTCCATCTTTCTATCCCCAAATTTACAAGGTTCCCCCTTTCTCAGGTGATGTGTAGTATGATTTGGGTGGAAAGACGAGTGCTATAGTCACACATGTTTAGTATAATCTCTGTGATCTTCACTAGCATATGCAGGGGTGCTAACTTGAATATGTATTTCACAGGTAATAAGGCAAAGGCTAGCTATCAGATTTGGTAGCCTTTTCTCAGAAACAAAGAACTACACAGGTTCCTGTTATCTTGTCCTTGCTGACCAGAAACACAGCTGTCCTGCCTATACAGGGTCCCCTCCTTCTCTCCATCCTGTGATAGCCAGGTAAATCTCCACTCTTCCAGATTGCAGTGGAGATAGCAAGGCCTCTTTGAGTACAGAGGCCCCCACCTCATTATCCAAATACCACAGAAGGAAATTCAGGATGAAGGAACTAGGCTGTTATATTTCTCTGAAAACTGGGGAAAAAAAATCATTTGGTAGATGTACCTAGAGAAGGATGAGAAATCTTTTTTTGGACAAATTCTCTCTGTCCACTTGATGTCTCATATAGTGGCAAGGACACTTCAGTCTCGTAAATTGCATGGGTGATTTTTGCTTTCATTATGTATTGTAGTAAATCTTGTTGCAAAAGTTGTTGGAGAACTCAGAGGTTAACCATTGAAAACTGTCAGAATGTAACTAACTTTTGCTTTTCAAAAAGAGGTAAAATTTTCTTAACTCCAGCAATTTTTATACAGTCTTTTGTAAATCCTGACATATAAAAATTATTTACATTTCGGGAATGTTTTTCTTTGTCTGATTAATGGTGCAAGCCATAAGTACTTGAATTGCTTGATAAACATGTTAAATACTACAACTGTCTTAAGGCCCATCCATTCTTTATGCTGCTGCAGAGCATTACATCCTGTGTTACATGATCTAGTATATACATCTGGTTTTGGCATACTTGTGGACACCGTTCTTGCTTTTACAACTGCAGTGATTGTATTTTATCTCCTTCCCACACCTTGTTTAAAAGTCTAGTGCTTCAAGACTATGTAAGTTTTGGGTAACTACAGGCCTATCAATCTGACCTTGGTTCCAAGGAAGGTTATGGAGCAGATCATCTTGAGTGCCATCACAAGGCACATACAGGACAAGCAGGTAGTCAGGCTCAGTCAGTGGCTGGAAAGCTGCCCAGCAGAAAGGGACTTGGGGTTGATTGACAGCTGGCTGAATATGAGTCAGCAGTGTGTTCAGGTAGCCAAGAAGGCCAATGGCATCCTGGGTTGTATCAGCACTAGTGTTGTCAGCAGGACAAGGGCAGTGATTGTGCCCCTGTACTTGGCACTGGTGAGGCGGCCACACCTTGAGTACTGTGTTCAGTTTTGGGCCCCTCGCTACAAGGACACTGAGGTGCTGGAGCATGTCCAAAGAAGGGCAGTGAAGCTGGTGAATGACCTAGAGCACAAGTCCTATGAGAAGTGGCTGAGGGAACTGGGGTTGTTTAGTGTGGAGAAAAGGAGGCTGAGGGGAGACCTTATTGCTCTCTACAACTCCCTGAAAGGAAGTTGTAACGAAGTAGGGATTGGTCTCTTCTCCCATGCAGCAAGAGACAGAACAAGAGGAAACAGCCTCAAGTTGCACCTGGGGAGGTTTAGGTTGGACATTAGGAGGGTTTTTTCCCACTGAAAGGGTTATCAAGGCCTGGAACAGGTTGCCCAGGGAATTGGTTGAATCACCATCCCTGGAGGGATTTAAAAGCTGTGTAGCTGTGCTGCGGAGGCACATGGTTTAGTGGTGGACTTGGCGGTGCTAGGTTAACAGTTGGACTTGATGATCTTGAAGATCTCTCCCAACCAGAACAATTCTATGATTCTTTTATTCTGTGAATGAACACATGTATGCCCTTTCCTTGAAATCTCAAAAAAGATATTTATTTGATGTTTTTTCATGCAGAGCATCTCAGAGATTCATTTTAATGCAACCTTCTCTTTGGTTAGACTTCTTTTTTTTAAACTTTAATTTCTGTTTTACCTATGCTATGCCATCTTACTGTAAAATGAAACTGCAAATTTATGTATTTATGCATTTCCACTGGGGACACAATCTTAAGGGCCTTCCCTGCAGGAGGAGATTTTTAATAGAAATTAATTTATTCCTCTGAGCTGAACCATCATGCAGAGCGTAGTTAGGCATCCTGGCCCTTTGACTTATCATACTATTACATTTCTCAAAGTCTCTTTGTGCTAATAGTTTGCTTTCTTTAGTAATTCCTGTTGTCTTCTTTACATGTTGTGTGCTTCTTTAAAATCAGAAGTTAGTCAACATAATTTTTTGTGGTTCTGTATTTCAGTTTATACAAATTTCAAGATGTTTGCAATAAAACCCTTTTAAAAAATCTTTGTATATATCTCTAATATATATTTCTTCAAGTGGTAAAAGCTTAAATGATTGCATGTTAATAGTTCGGTAGGAATGATGTATATACTCAGAGTTAGACTCATCTTTTTATGTATATAAATCTTTTATGATTAAGTTGCCATTTCTCTTTATAAACTAATGTCATCTTACAGGACAAAAATGTGCTATGTGGACTGAAAATTGGAAGGAAAATGTATATTTGACTTTGTGCTGAAATATGCTCATCTAGAAAATACAGAGTCAAGTAATATTTTTCACTTTTAAGGAGTCGTTGAGTGGGAGACTTAAATTCAAGTATGTTCATTTCCCTGTGAGCCACAACACCTGTATTGACACTCACCAAATTGCAGGGTACAACAGCTTCAGTGGCTTTTCACAGTGCTGACTCCAGAGGTTTCTAGACAGGAAAGGTGCTTCTGACATAGGTTCAGATCCCATTGATATTCCTGTCCCCTTATGCTATTACATAGCAACACAATTTCAGCTCCACTGGGCTGAGCACCTCTCTGCTCTGTGGTTTAAAGCATAGCACTTCATGGCCAGGTCCAGGCTGGTATTGAGGGTAGGTTCATTTGTGTGTCACTTTATGGCCATGACAAATGCCTTTCAAAATCAGTTTTGCCTATGGTGTTTATTTCTGATGCTGACACATTGAGTGGGTTTGTAGATCATGCACTTAGGCCCTCAGTAGGATTTTAACTACCCCCAGGTGTGTTGTAACTGAGGGAGCTGGATTCATAGGGCATATGGCTGTTAAATCTTGCAGTGAGTTGAAATTTTCTCTCTTTTTGGGTAGCTCATCCCTACTGAGTCAATCTGAACTAGCCACACAATGCTTCCCCTGCTGCCAGTGCACAGAGTGTGCAATAATTCACAAAATAGCTATGTTATGTTGAAGTTAGTAATTTAAGACCCAAAATGCATCAAGCTGATGTAGATCTGCCCTCCCTTTCTCCTGCCTCACAAACATTTGACAGTTTACATACATAATCAGAATAGAAATCAGAGCTAAATAATTTCTGCTTAGAATTTTTCAGCGTCTTTGAGAACTTAAAAAGTTTTCCAAGCCAGAAAAGGGAATTTAGATGGTTTCTGTGAGGTAAAATATACTTGCTTCCTAAATAGATTTACTAAGGAAAAAAGAAATCTGTTTTTCTCATAGTTTCATGTAGTTTTCACTTAATTTTTCTCTAGTTTTATTCTTACCAAGAGGAAAAGAAAAGACTCATCTTATCTTGTACTTCTAGCCCAAGGGAGTATATTATTTAGCTGATACGGTATGATTACTTTTTATGCATTTGATACTTCTGATGTGCTATAAGTGATTTCTCCTAGGACATAGGCTCACCCGTATCTATGCCTCAGTCACTGATTGCTGTTCATGCTCTGGGAAAATCCAGCTATGCTTTTAAAGAGTGTAATGCCCTTACCTGTAGTCTCTTTTCAGGTAACAAATTTAAAACTTTTAGCTGAAGCCATAATTGCATGGTTTTAATTCTTGAGGTGTCAGATTAAGTTCCACGTTGATGACAACCAGGCATTATTGCCTGAAGAGAGGTTAGGGAAAGCAAGTTGTGCAAAGGCAAGAAAGGCACTGAATGTGCAGAAAATCATCATGTTTCAAAGAGCTCACTCAACCTCCTGGATGGGATTTGCTGGTTTAAGTATCATCCATAAGGTCCAAAGCTGGTGAACCTGGGGCATTACAGGTGTATTAAAGCTGCATGGCTACTAAAAGAAGAGAAAAATCCAAACACTTTTATCCATTTGTGATAGAATTAAACATCCTGAAGTGTGGGGAAAAAAAGTGGGGTTTGATTTGATTTCTGTCTAGTATTGAGTAGCTGAAGGAAACAAGACATGTAGATAGTTTGTAAAATCAGAATAAGTTTATTTCATTAAGACAGACTTTTATGTATATATTAGCATAACAAGAGTTATTACCCTCCATGTAGGGATGGGATATATACACCAGTTAAGTTTTCCTTTGGGACTACCAAAGCTAACACTGATAAACCTTTCTCTCAAGATAAATAACCAAGCCCTATTTGAGGGAGAGGATTCATTAGCTTCATATGGACTAATAAATAGCAGGGAGGAAAGGGATATCTAGAAACAAACACAAAAAACGTTACAGTGTTTCCGGTCATAAAAAAATCATGCTTTAATTACAGATGAACCCAATAATATCTTTTTGAGCTTACAGGCAGCCCAACAGAATAGCTCTGAGAGAAGCAACATCATTCATTTAGTTCTTGAAACATAGATATCATTATTTAGGAATTTTACAACTAGAGAGAATGTTTTATCAAACAAATTAAACTTGTTAAATATTAAAACCAAGAGTCTTTGACAGATTATTTTACAGTCACTATGGAGGCAGATTTTCCACCTCTGCATGGAAGAATTGGACAAAGTAACGACTTATTGGGTGAAAGAGTCAAGTGCACGAACAAATGTTTTGTGAGAGGTAGCAGAACCCTTGCTGCCCAGATTAGAGGGTTAGAGAACTGTGTTCATTCCTGCTGTCATCAGGTAAAGTCATTCTTTTTATATAAGCAAAACTAAGAGCCTGTGGATCAAAACAGCTTAGTTGTTCATGTTCCCAGAATTAACTCTGTTGTCATTCTTATTCCTTTTTTTTTCACTTGTGATGAATTCTGCAGTGCTGACAATGTAATCCACTTTGAAGATTTTTGCAGATTTATATAGGTTTAGGTAATGTTTTAGCAAATGGATTGGCTTAAGCAAATAAATTTGAACTAACCACAATATGGCAGCTCTTATAATATGGCTGCATTTGATAGAGTTTAATTATAATTGCATCTTGAGAGCTACAGCTGCTGTATTTTGTATCTTAATAGAAATTATGAGGAACTAACTAGTAGAAGTACATGCACAGGTGGAAAGGTATGTAGAAAAAGAAAAACCTTTCAGAGATGTCACAGCTTCTCTTCTAAGAATAGCATTCTACAAACATTTTGAATTATGAACACATTGCTCAGAAATCTTGTCTGGATAATAAATATTTTAATTTTTTTGTTCACTGAGGGACATAGTTTGGGAACATGAGTGCTAAACTTTTTGAGGACAAATTTATCCTTATATATTGCTTAGGATTGTCTGGATTGAGATAGCATGAAGAAAGGTAACAAAACAAAAAAGAGTAATTTTACCAAACAATAATGTAGTTTTTATTATTTGAAGAGGAAACAGAGATTTTACTGTATTATTTACTTCCAAGTGCTATTTTTTTTAGTTAAAATTGCCAAACATCAGATACAAACAAGTTAAGTTGCAGATACTATTTTTTGTCTTGATGACATGCTGGTGTCTGGTGTGATTCCCAGCTATTCACATTAACCTAAGATATTTACACAGCCACATACACCATCTATTCCACTTGGTGAAGAATCTGTCACTCCCTGAGCTGCAGCATAAGCTAGAAAGTAGGACTTGTTATGTTTCAGTATCGGGGAATGTGCTATCACTGTCTATAGCAACCAGCAGGCACAGCAGTCTAAATGTGCCTAATAATGCTCTCAAGTGTTTTCCTTTGAGACATGTGCACATATCTACCATACTATTTTCATCTCCTGCTGTTATTTCAGACTTGCAAATAATCCAAATTAGTATTCTTGTCTCCCCAGCAGTGTTTTCGTCAGAATTTTTGCTTTTTGGTTTTGAAACAATGTAGTAGGGGGCTGGTGTTAAGACTGTCTATCATATTTACAGCCATGTTTGAACACAGGTGAGCCTTGATAAAATGAACAATTTCCGTTGTTAGAGCCATAAAAAAATTAAAACTGTGCAAAGCTAAGTCTAGATATCTGCAGAGCAATTGTGGGATTGAGTTGACTGGATGAATTAGCACAGAGAAGATGAAGGATTGGCATAAATGATCAGCTTGGAGTCTACTGCATAGCATTGCCTGCCACCAATGTCAGATAAACATCCCACTTTAGCACTGAGAGGAGTTTGAATTCAGTACACTGGATATCTGCAGTAATATGGTTACTTCTACATTGAACGACCACAGTCAAGCTCAAATCAGGAATATGGGGATTAATGGCTCTAACCTAGAAGAGAAACGAGCTTCAGTAAATGAGTGCAGTTTTTGAAAGAAAAATTGACACTTTTCAAACCCAAGTAATGGCCTCATATCTTAAACTGGAAATATTAAGTTGATGTCTTGGTTAGGAAGAATATTAGAATTTATTCAAAGCCTGTAATATTAGTTTTGTTCTCAACTGATAAGTTAATTAACATGAATCTTATTTTGTCTACACCCCACTTCTTCTTTCCATTCTAGATTATTAAAGCAGCAGCAGATAAATAAAAGCAAGAAAATACAAACTCTTGTCCTAGAATGATAAGCTGGCATTTTAAAACTGAATTTTATCTCAAAAAAAAAAAAGTATGTGTTACAATTTGCATTCAAAATACATGTTATCACAAATGACATTTATTGACATCTTGCAGCTTTATTTAGGTGTTGTGCAACTGATGTAGCAACTGACTTTTGACAGATGCTGATTTGCCTTAAATCTCNAAGGACAAAGTATCTAATTTATATACTCTTACCAGCTGCCTGCATGGATGCATTTTACTTAGTCAATTTTGTATTTATTATTTGAAAGACAACATTTATTTCACTACTTTTTCAGCATACATTTCAGAGAACAGCACAACATAACAGCAGTCGCACTTCATAATTTAATTTCTACTTATCCAAAAGTATCTACTCTAAAAAGCAGAAGTGAAGTCAAGACACTGCAGGCACTGATGTGAAAAGGGTGGAAAGC
>VYZX01016957.1:294-61268 GCA_013401335.1 Brachypteracias leptosomus | reverse complement strand
GGACTCTCTCTAGTAGTTCCTTGACGTGTACCATGGCACCTCCCCAGAAACTCCTCTTGGCTTGTGCTGAACCTGCAGCTCAGGCATTTCCTCAGATGCTGTCTGGATCTGGTACTATGAAGTTATAATTGTTCTCATCTCCTCACAGCACTTGTCAACCTGCAGACAAAGGGAGCCTAGAAGAAAGTTGTAGAGGGACTTTACAAGGGCATGTAGTGATAGGACAAGGGGTAATGGCTTCAAACTGAAAGAGGGGAGATTTAGATTAGATGTAAGGAAGAAGTTCTTCACTCTGAGGGTGGTGAGACACTGGCACAGGTTGCCCAGGGGGGTTGTGTGTCCTCCATCCCTGCATGTGTTCAAGACCAGGTTGGATGGGGCTTGGAGCAACCTGGTCTAGTGGGAAGTGTCCCTGTCTATGGCAGGGGGGTTGGAACTAGATGATCTTTAAGGTCCCTTCCAACCCTGACAATTCTGTGATTTTATGATTCTATGATCCCCGTGTTGGCCCAGCCACATTCTTTCAGGACAACTGACCTTCTGAGAAGGAAGAAATAGTCCAGACATTTCATTGAGCTGTATTGGGTGGATGTTCCTCCTTCTCTAGACTGTCTCACAAGTTCTGGCTCCATGACATTAGTGTCCCAACAGCTTCAGAGAGTTGAAGGTGACAATAAAGTCTCTACTCAGCCTTTTCTTCTTAATGCCTAACACAACAAATTCCTTCAGCCTCTCTTCATATTCCTTGTGTTCCATTTTCCCGAGTGTTCCAAAGGTACCAGTCACTCCAGTTTGTCAGCATCTTCCATGCTGATTGGGGAGTCTAGAAACCAGATGCAGTTCCCCAGGTGGGACTTTACACCTGGGAAATGATGGGATTTGTTTTATTCTCTTTCACTTCCTGACAATTCCTGACATTGAGTTTGTCACTCGGAGGAGAAAAGAATTTTCTTAATTATTATTTCCTACTGGGTTTTCTGCCATTTTTGTGACCCTATCTGCCATAACTCTAAGATCACATCTCCACTGACAACACCTCATTTGGCTTCAGTAATTGCCAGAGATTTAGAGCTGCTTTTCCCCCTGCAGTTTAATTTACCATGACAGGCACTGAACCTCAGCTCTCATTTTATCATCTCACTTCTTTGCGCTATGAGGTTTCTGCAACTGGTTTCCATTTGCACAACACTGAATAATCAAATATCATCAGCAAATATTTCATCCCATGTCATCAGATTCGTTCAGCAGTCCACCTGCCAGCACTAGGATCTTGTTCATGGTCCCTCTCTCCTGCAAAATGCTTTGTTGCTTGTCCTTCAAGCAGTGAAAAAACACATATCACAGAATCACAGAACGTTAGGGGTTGGAAGGGACCTCCAAAGATCATCTAGTCCAACCTCCCTGCTACAGTAGGATGTATCTATCTATATATCTCTTATACCTTCTCATGTCTGTGGCAGCTCTTTGGTAAGGTCCTTTGGAAGGTCACACACACAACATTACCAGATTAACAAACTAGTTGGTGCTGGTGAAGAACTCCACCAGTTTGGTTAAGTAAGACTTCAACCTGCAAAAACCACATGGACTCTTCCCCAGCTTCATGTATTTATTGTTCCTGTTTCATAGAATCACAGAATAGTTCGGGATAGAAGAGACCTTTAAGGGTTATCTAGTCCAACAAGGGGGCACTGAGCAGGGACAACTAGAGCAGGCTGCTCAGAGCCCCAAACAACCTCACCTGCAATGGGTCCGGGGATGGGGCAGCCACCACCTCTCTGGGCAACCTGGGACAGGCTCTCACCACCTTCAGCAGAAACAATTTCTTCCTTCCCTCTAGTCTAAACCTCTCTCTTTTAGTTTAACACCATCAACCCTTGACCTGTCACAACAGCTCCTGATAAAAAGTCTGTCCCCATCTTTCTGACAGGCCCCTTGAAGTCCCAAAAAGCCACCAGAAGGTCTCCCTGGAGCCTTCTCTTCTCCAGGCTGAGCAACCACAATTAGAAGCAATTTCCTCTGCACAGACATTTCAGATCCAAGCTCCTTTGGTGTTCTTCAATGCCTACACTATGGGCTGTGGGTCTGAAGTTACTCATTGTACTCCCTGGTCCTCTGTTGGCCCTTCACAGTGCCTGGCAGGCTTCTTAATCCAGTCGTGTTTGGAAAAGGATTGATAATTCATTCGTGCTCTTGGAAAGTTGTTCTTCAAATCTCTTAGTCTGCCTTTTTAATAGAATGTGTGCTCTCTATTTTTCCCTTGTTTGAACACGAAGTCTTCTTACTTGTAATAACCTCCTTCGCTCTGATCTTTAATTACAGGAACGTTCTTCTGGTCTTTTTAGAGCCTTTTTTGATACACTCTCTGTATGTTCTCTGAGCCTCTAATATGGTGTCTTTAAACAATATCTCTGCTGCTTGCAAACATTTCACCCAGTCGTGGCTCCTACTAATTTCCTTTTAACAAGTTGTCTCGGTTTTTACAGGGCTCCTTTTTAAATCCCAGGCTGTGCTGGTGATATGTTTGCCTTTCTTGTTCCTACAGCTACATTGAGACTGAGGATCTTACAGAGCTCCTACAGAGCATCTCTTTGATAATACCATAGTGAATCTGGGCTGCACCAGCAGCTCCTTCTCTACTATGTCTCCAAGAAGTGTTTCATAGAGTCATAGAATGGCTTGGGTTGAAAGAGACCTTTGAAAGTCATCTAGTCCAACCCCCCTGCACTGAGCAGGGACATCTGCAACTAGAGCAGGTTGCTCAGAGCCCCAAACAACCTCACCTGCAATGGTTCCAGGGATGGGGCAGCCACCACCTCTCTGGGTAACCCGGGACAGGCTCTCACCACCCTCAGCGTCAACAATTTCTTCCTTTGCTCTAGTCACGATATACCTCTTTTAGTTTAAAACCATCACCCCTTATCCTGTCCCAACAGGCCCTGCTCAAAAGTCCCTCCCCATCTTTCTTCTAGCCCCCTTGAAGTCCTGAAAGGCCACGGTAAGGTCTCCCCAGCACCTTCTCCTCTGTTCGTTCGCAGGTATCTAAAAATTTACCCTTAGCATCATATTTGGACATTATATTTATCCAGTGTACATGACTTTTCCTCTTTATTGCATCTTGTACACTCACTCTTGTCTTTTATAGCAGTTGTATTCATATGAGGAGCACATCAACATTTGTCCCAACTACTGTTTATATGGCCACTGAATTAGAATCATAGAATAGTTTGGGTTGGAAGGGACCTTTCAAGATCATCTAGTTCCAACCCCTCTGCCACAGCAGGGACACCTCCCACTAGACTGGGCTGCCCAGAATCTTTCCTATGGATTTTCAATATCTACCCCCCATACATTTACATTTATTTTCCTTCTTATTTAACATTCCTGACTTCACTCACCACAGATGAGTAGGATCTGAACCGTGCAAAGAGATCTTCACCACTTCCACCTGTATCATTCTCACCTTCAGTCATACCCTTTGCTCCAGAACACACAGTTCTTGGCCAGGATTCAGTTTCCAGACAACTACCACCCTTTACATTGACACCAGGACACTGCACAGCCAGGAGGGACAAGCAGAAGGTCAAGAGAGCAACTTCACAGCTGGGAGCTTGAGTTTGGGCACTTGGCGAGGAAAGGACATTGCATTGAAGGTGAGAACTCCTGTTACTGATGCTGTTTATGGTCTTCATTTTAAAATGGAGATGCAAATGACTCCTCTCCCACCTGGCACCACCCACCTTTTAGTTGCCTGCCTTCTCCAGTGACACCCCTATAGCTACACCTGTCCATAACTTCTCCACCATGTCCCATAGTCCTGGTCCATCCAGACCTTCACCATGGAAAAGGTGTCTTAAGCCGCGTTCCTCAAAGCAGGGAGATCTCATACAATGCTGCAGGATTTTTCCATATTCTTGAAGTTTCCAGGCTAGAAGCTCCTTCACATGCAGATGCAATTTGCTTTCTTCTAAGCACTGAGGAAAGACACCCACTGAAAGCACGGGGTGAAAAGGGGAGATTGCTGCTTTTATTTAATAGTTGGGGAGGCAGAGAAATCAGCCATCTTGTGGTAGACTCACATTCACTACGTTTTCAGAGGACTTGAGGTGGCAGCTGTGCCTTGAAACCTTCCTTCAAAGCAGAGCCCACCAGGAGAACACAGAAATCCTTTTTTCCCATGATCCTTTTGAGATTCAGACACAAGGTGTTGAGCAGATCAACCCTGCAAAGGACACTTTGAATCACCACAACGTTTACCAAGGCTGCCCCATCTTCCCCAGCTTGGAGCTGGTCTTTGTAGACATCATTCCTTCCTTTATACCACCCCAAACCTTTGGATGGTCTTGAGTTGAGGCAGACCATAAAACCAATCTGGATTAAATTAAACCCAGCAAATATATATATAAATATAAATATATATTGACAGGACAAGAGATGATGGCCTCAAGTTGCAACAGGGAAGGTTTAGATTGGACATTAGGAAGAAGTTCTTTACTGCAAGAGTGGTCAGGCACTGAAACAGGCTGCCCAGGGAGGTGGTGGAGTCCCCATCCCTGGAGGGGTTCAACAAACAAGTAGATGTGGTGCTTGGAGACATGGTCTGGGGGTCAGGGAGATGTTGGACAAAGGTTGGACTTGATGATCCTAGAGGTCTTTTCCAACCTAAATGATTCTATGATTTTATATATATATAACTATATAGACATATATAAAAATACATGTATTTGCTCATGTTTTAGGGGATTCTATCTTCTCTGAATCCTACTCCTAAAACTCCTTGGAGATGACTGCCACCAAAACCCAGTAGCATTGTCAATCGGGCATGTTCTTGACCAGCCTAAAGCTCTGCTGGGGTCTGGGCATCATCTTCTCCCTCCCCTGAGAGAGGAGCTGCTGATTTGGAAAGCGAGTTGGAAAACATTGAGATGCTGGGAGGTGCTTGTGCTTCGCCGCGAAGCTCTTACAGGTGTGCTAATGAGAGGCAGCTCTCGGCTCATCACCAGCCCGAGACCTTGGAGAATATTAGTAAAAATGCCAATTTGCATGTCTTGGGGTTAATTGAGGAAATCTCTGATGGAAAATCTCGCTGTCACTTCTGGAGCCTGTGCTGAATACAAATCACACATCTCCACAGGATAGCGGGGAAGCTTTTCAGCTGCTTGGCAAACATGGAGGAACAAGGGAGGTTGTTGCCTCCCCGAGCTCACCAAGGAAGTTTTCCTCAAAATTTCAAGGTCACTTTCGATCTGTGTTAACATTAGCATGGGACTCATAGACCAAACATGGAGGATGTGTGGGATCCTCTACCAAGCAAACAAGAAAGGAGCTATGAATATTTTCTCAGGTATTACCTATGCCACACGTTTTTCAACAGAAAAGAGACATTTCTGCTTGAAAACAAATTTCTTCTCAAGTGGGACAACTCCTTTACTTTATAGAATCATAGAATTGTCAAGGTTGGAAGGGACCTCAAAGATCATCTTGTTCCAACCCCCCTGCCATGGGCAGGGACACCTCCCACTAGACCAGGTTACTCAAAGCTTTATGCCTTATTACAGAACCACAGAATCTTTGGGTGGGAAAGGACCTTCAAAGGTCATCTGGTCCAACCCCCCTGCACTGAGCAGGGACATCTGCAACTAGAGCAGGTTGCTCAGAGCCCCAAACAACCTCACCTGCAATGGTTCCAGGCATGGGCCAGCCGCCACCTCTCTGGGCAACCTGGCACAGGCTCTCACCGCCCTCAGCAGCAACAATTTCTTACAATTCTTAACGATTTCATACAATGTCTTTAATCCAAATTTCTGGTGGATACAAATAATTACTGGATTTCTATCTTTGATTAAGCTGAGAAGTTGTCTGACAAAATGCAGTTATCTCATCAAGAAACTTAGGAAAGTGTAGAAGAAACAATGATATTGATGAAGAACCAGTGCAGATTTCTACTGGGCTGGGACCACAACGTGGTTTTTTCATCACCTGATCTTCTAGTGGGGGGTTTCTTTGCTTTTACAACTGTTGCCACTCTAAGATTGCCGCCGACAGTGCAACTCACAACCAGAAATCCAGAATATTTCTGTGTTTAATTGCAAATACTCTGTGATTCTGTGATCATTCGATTGGGAGATTTTATACATGTCTCACTCCACATGGCTGTATAATTGACTGCTCTTGTTGAAACACCTAATTTCTGGAGGAGTTGATGGAGAACACTAGGGAGAGGCACTGGCTTGATGCTGATTTTAAATGGATTATTACTTGGGTTTCAGAGTTAGCTTTTAGCAGTCTTGACATTCAGTCTTTTTTTTAAATCAGCATGTCCCACGGAACAAAAAGATTAAAAATTAATTAGAAAAGAGAGCAAAAAGACCAAATTTTGCCTTCGGCAAGAGCTCCATAACAACGAGCTCAATTTCTGAGCCTCCATCAGGACCAGAAAGTTTTACCAAACTCCTTTCACTTACATTTTCCCAGTTTTCCCACTTGAGCATTCAGAGGTGGCTGCGCGACGCCGCTGATTCCAACGTGTCGTGAAGGGTATAATTAAGAGCAGAATTCTACCTTGATTATCTCTCTGATATCTGCACTTACCAGCAGCCACAAGATGATGAGCTGCTAAATCCTCCCAGCCATGCCAAGCATTGCAGATGATACGATGTGCCCTCCTTTGGGGTGGCTTTAGTGGGTGCCACAGAAGCACTGATACGGAGAGAAGACCTTGGGGTGAAACCTCCAAGGAAGGTGCTGGAGCCATGGGTGTGGTTGGTGCCATGGCGATGCCTCTCTGGTGAGTACCAATGGTTGGTACCCAAACACCATGTCAATGAAGTGGGGTGAACATACAGTTTTCTTTCTCTTGCAAATGCAAGGGGCAGAAAGCTAAACAGAGACTTTTCAAGGGGCATGTAGTGATAGGACAGGGGGTGATGGCTTTAAACTGAAAGAGGATAGGTTTAGATTAGAAATTAGGAAGAAGTTCTTCACTCTGAGGGTGGTGAGACACTGGCACAGGTTGCCCAGGGAGGTTGTAGATGCCCCATCACTGGATGTGTTCAAGGGCAGGTTGGATGGGGCTTTGAGCAGCCTGGTCTAGTGGGAGGTGTCCCTACCCAGGACAGAGAGGTTGGAATTAAATGAGCTTTAAAGTCCCTTCCAACCCAAACCATTCTATGCCATCGAGAGGATAAATAAAATTAATTAGTGCCTGAAATAGTAAAGAAACGTACTACAATGGTTAACAGTACAATGAGTATAGATTTCAAGACCTGTCACAAGCCGCTGAAGGAGATATAAAAATCTATTTTTTTCACCAGTGTTAACATGGGAAAAGCAACCCAGGCAGTCACAAGAGAGATTAGGAACAAAGGAGAACATGTGTGGAGCAATGTTATAATAGAGCCAGAAGATCCTACTCATTTCCTGTAGGAGGAAAGTCACCAAGAATTGGAAAGGGGGAAGCCCACATGATTAAAAGAAGAACAGGACTGACTTCTCTCTGACTGACAGTCTGTGCATTAATGCTCTTCTGTTTCAAGACAGCTGTGTTCACAAGACAGTGCAATCAAGCCAAGTATAAAGCTGCAGAAAGGCACAATGACTGGCAGAGGGAACATCAAGGATTCGCTTAGTGATGTAAGAAAGAGACAGAAAATTAGATCTCAAGTGGCACAAGAGGTTTTGACCCTTCCAAAGGCTGACCAGAAAGACTAGCCCTAAATATGAGATATAAACCAGCAAGTGGGACTGTTTAGTCTGGAGGAGAGAAGGCTGAGGAGAGACCTTATTGTTCTCTATAAATAACTGAAAGAAGGTTATAGAGAGATGGGTGTTGGTCTCTTCTCCCAAGGAACAAGGGATAGAATGAGAGGAAACAGCCTCAAGTTGTGCCAAGGGGGAGTTAGATTAGATATTAGGAAAAATTTCTTTACTGCAAGAGTGGTCAAGCCCTGGAACAGGCTGCCCAGGGCAGTGGTGGAGTCACCATCCCTGGAGGGGTTCAAAAACCGTGTAGACGTGGCACTTTGGGACATAGATTAGTGGTCATGGTTGGTGCCCGTTGCCCCTTGTCCTCTTTCTGGGCACCACTGACAAATGTCTGGCCCCATCCTTTTGACTTCCATCCTTTAGTGCTTGATCAGCATTGATCAGATGCCCTCTGAGGCTNATTTTATATCCTAAGGTACAACAGTAAAATATTTCAAAAAGAAAATAAATGTAATGTATTCATAATTGCTAATGTGATTGAGAATGTACATTTAAGAAATGTAATGGCATAAACCTGGAGAAATCTAATTCTGAAAGGAAGCTGTCTAAATTTAGAGTGATGTAGTACTAATTAATCCATTTAGCATTCCATGCTGGTTTCAGCCCCAAGAATGACTAAACAAAGGACTGCCCCTGGCTTGGGAGGGGCAAGGA
The DNA here is from genome assembly GCA_013401335.1 of Brachypteracias leptosomus. Taxonomy (NCBI): domain Eukaryota; kingdom Metazoa; phylum Chordata; class Aves; order Coraciiformes; family Brachypteraciidae; genus Brachypteracias; species Brachypteracias leptosomus. The sequence continues at coordinate 52,853 of VYZX01016957.1, read as the reverse complement.
AAAGGAAAAAAGTTTGATTTTTTAATTTTATTTTTTTTTCAGGTCAACCCAGATCATTTCTGATCATCTCAGTGACAAAGGTATTTTTTTTCCAGGTCAATTTGCACTAGTTGGGTTTGGGTAGAAATGCTTTCTAGGATTTCTAGGGCTAAACTTGAGAAATCACAAAAGTTTTTAGCATTAAAAAAAAAATAAAAATAAGCCCAGCCCTGTTTTATCTGATGTTTGATGGAGTTGAAAGCCCACTGGCATTCCCCTCCTGCAGCTGCCACCAGGGTGCTGTAAAGCAAATAAGGATTGGAAATAATAATAACAGATCTGGGATGGTAAAAGTGATTTTATTTAGCGTTTATTGCCATCAGTCATTCTGGGTTTGCTGACTTCCAAGTGGGGAAGGAGGACTTGGGGTTGCAAGCACAGCCTGGCTTGTAGGGCAATGGCCTGAGAAAGTCTCTGGATCATGTTTAAGCTACCAAAGAGTTTCTGAGGGACAGTAGGGAAGAAAACTTCTATTTCATAGAATGGTTTGGGTTGGAAGGGACCTTAAAGGTCATCTAATTCCAACCCACCTACCATGACAGGGACACCTCCCACTACATCAGGTTGCTCAAAGCTCCATCCAACCTGCCCTTGAACACCTCCAGGGATGGAGCATCCACAACTTCCCTGGACAACCTGTGCCAGTGTCTCACCGTCTTCATAATGAAGAACTTCTCCCTAATTTCTCATCTAAATCTCTCCTCTTCCAGTTTAAAGCCATCACCTCTTGCCCTATTCCTACAAGCCCTCTAACCCAACTTGTTTGTTTTCACACAAGTAAAAGCCATGTCTACTTCAGTGAGGGTTTTGTTTGGATCCTTTCAGCAAGACAGAGCCATGAACTGATCAGTGGGATAGAGATTTATATACACCATTTTTTGGTGTGTTCATACACATATATATTTAGAATCATAGAATGTCTTAGGCTGGAAAGGACCTTGAGAGGTCATCTGGTCCAACCTCCCTACACAAGCAGGGACATCTCTACCTAGGGCAGGCTGCTCAGCGCCCCAGCAAGCCTGACCTTGAAGGACTCCAGGGATGGGGCCTCCACCACCTCTCTGGGCAGCCCATTCCACTGATCTATCACCCTCAGATTAAAGAACTTTTTTCTAATCTCCAGCCTAAAGGGATGGTGTCATATCTAGGGTGGGATGAGATTAGCTCTCCAAATACGAGGTCACTTCTCTAGTCTTCAGACCCAGAAAGGGATTGACAGTTTTATCTTCCAGAGCAGAGAGGCAGTAAATTCACATGCTGGTGGCATGAGGAGGGTGGGATCTGGCAAAATGTCCTCACCAAAGTAGCTTCAGGGAGGTTCCAAGTCCATATTGTCTTCTTCAAAGAGTGGGGCAAGGATTAGAGGTTTTGGTGGTTCCACTCTTGGTTCTTATTCCCATGAAGAAAACAAAAAAAATAAGCAACATGAAGAGTCATTGGGACATAAATAGAGACAGAATCAAAATCCATGAAAAATCCTGGTCTTTGAATCAAGATAGATTCCATATACACAATACAGCAGGAAGGTTCTTCTTGTTGAAAACAGTGGCCATCAATGAATTCTTCTCAACTGAATGGCATCAAGTCCCAGCCTTTCTACTTTCTGGAGGGCTCTTGAAAATTCAGCCTGCTTTTAAACTATTTTTGTTCTTATTTTCAGCCCGTGTTTCCTTTCCCCTTCTCCTTATGAGAAGCCTTATAATTGTCTTCAAGACCTCCTTAAAGTCTGAACCAAGAAGTTAGGGCAATGTTGAAATCTCATACAGCTCATACAAGCAGCTTCATTCTCCAAGAGGGATGCTGCAGTGAAAAGTCACAGTATTTGAGAGTTGTGGCCACCATCACTGCTCACTGGTCCCCACTACCCTGGGACCAGACCTAAAAGACCCCCCAGACTTCTTTATAATTATAATTTCCACGATGAAGGAAGGAATTAAAGTATGGGATTAGAGGCTAATGCATCTTTTGAGTGTCTTGGCATAGAGAGCAGGGACTGTGGAGGCTTCAGAGACAGAACTGTCACCTGAAATAAAAGCATTAGGTGTCAAGGGACATCAATCTGAGATATTGGGGACATTGGAATTTTTCTTTCTGTGTTGGTCAGACATGTATAACTGTGAGGTCCTGGTCCAGGTATGCAGAAGGAGGTTGTTAATAGCAATCAGAGCCATTGAGCTGACCCTTTGGCTGTATGGGAGATGCCACGCCATGGAATGCACTCCTTTTGGGGTCTGGATACACACTTCCCATGAAAATATCCACTGGGAAGTCCCAGAAATGGGACTACATTGGGTACTGTGACAGGGAGGTCTCCTGGGGAACTGTGATGATAGGATGATCCCTTGGGCGTGGCCTTGCTGGCCTCTAAAAAGCAAAAGTCTTCTAAAACCAGAATATAATACATAGATATGCACGCACACACCCATATCACTCTGCTTGTTTGTATAAATAAGGGAATTTGTTTATGTTAAGCCCTTACATCATCCCCAGCTTGGCCTTCAGGTGCTATACAATGATGTATCAAGGTTGGCCAAGCTCTGCTGGTTTGCAGCAGCTCAGGATGCATGTCCATGCAAGCAGCTGTGGACATAGAATCATAGAATTGTCAGGGTTGGAAGGGACCTCAAAGATCATCCAGTTCCAACCCCCCTGCCATGGGCAGGGACACCTCCCACTACATCACGTTGCTCACAGCCCCAGCCAGACTGGCCTGAAAAATGTCCAGGGATGGGGCTTCCACCACCTCTCTGGCCAACCTGTCTCCCCACCCTCATGGGCAACAACTTCTTCCTAACATCTCATCTGAATCTACCCACCTCTAGTTTTGACCCATTCCCCCCAGTCCTACCACTACACGACAGCCTAAAAAGTCCCTCCCCAGCTCTCCTGTAGCCCCCTTCAGATCCTGGAAGGCCACAAGAAGGTCCCCTTGGAGCCTTCTCTTCTCCAGACTGAACAATCCCAACTCTCTCAGTCTATCCTCGTAGCAGAGGTGCTCCAGCCCTCTGATAATCCTCATAACCCTCCTTTGGACACGTTCCAGCATGTCTACATCTTTATGACATGAAGTCATAGGGGAAAGGGAGCAGCAACCAATGCAGCTCCCCTTGCACAGATTCACTAGAATTACGTAATTACTTTCTTCAAGCTAAAAGTATTTCGAGTGTTTAATTGCTAGTGCTACATAACAATCTGGAGTAATTATATAATTAGCAAGAAATTGCAGCTCCCATTAGGTACTTGGAACAAGTCAAATTTAGGTTTGATTTTTTAAAAAGGTGGGAAGTTGTGCACATGTGGGTTTTTGCATAACGATATGACCTCAAAGAAGTGAGGGCGTCGATTTTCTTCCCTTGCTGCACATGAACATTTCAGTGTTTCTTTAGAAAATACTTTGAGTAAGATGTGGTTGAGTTCTTCAGCATGAGGGTGGTGAGACGCTGGCACAGGTTGCCCAGAGAGGTGGGGGAAACCCCATCCCTGGACATTTTGAAGGCCAGGCTGGCTGGGGCTCTGAGTAACCTGGTCTAGTGGGAGGTGTCTCTGCCCATGGCAGAGGGGTTGGAACTAGATGATCTTGAAGGTCGCTTCCAACCCTGACCATTCTATGATTCTAAGGCTGAGAAATCTAGTGAAGCTGGTGTTGGAAAAGTTCACTGGCATTCATTGTTTCCTCACCAGAAAGCTTGCCAGGATAGGTAATATTGGATTTCAATCATTTTGAACAACAACAAAAAAATTGGACCAGCTCCAAGGACAAAGTCTTGCTAGGGAGAAGATGGGAGAAGAAACCAACCCTAACACCCAGACCATCATTCTTCCCCTCTGATGGGAGCTGCCCTTTGACACAACGGTGTTATCTGGGACTTTATAACCAGGCTTGGAAAAAAAGGGCTATCGCACCCGTGCCATATTGCTGATCCTGTTGTTCAAGTGATCAACATGGCATTCATTAAAGCCATTGGAGTCTTGCCACAGACACCAGCCAAATTCCCTCCCTGGGCGAGCTCCCGACTCTCCCAACGAGAAACAGTTTTATCGAAGGGACGACGAACGTGGGGGTGGAGGTGGGGAAAAAAAATGCCTGTGCTTTTCCCACCCAGATGTGCAAAATGAAGATCCTGCCTCACTAACCTCTTTGAAAGTCTTGAGCGGGGCCCAGGAGATGTAATTGATTTGGATTTTTTAAAAGCTGCTGCCAATTTCATCAGAAAGACATCTTGTGCTGCTCAAACCCGCCGGGAGCCGGCATCAAATAATGGAATGGTTAAGTAACTTATTACAGACAGCGAGGAGAATTTGCAGCAGAAACTGTAGGCATGTCATTCTGGTGCCAGGTCAGAGAAATCAGTGATGAAATGGATCTCGGTTGGTGGCGATGCAACAAATAAAAAGGTGCCAGGCAAAGGGAGATGGGGCAAATGTCATATTCCTGTTGCAACACCAGGGCTCTGAATGGGGAGAGAGAGGTAAAACAAAGGGAGAGGAAACAAATGGCTCAAAGAGCTGTGTATGAAGAATGAAATTATGCTACTTTGGAAGCTCCACTGTGGAAAAGTAATTGAATAGCCAGAGAGCTGTGCCCCAGCTAAACGCAGGGCTGGGCAAACCTCATGGGCTTCCATGGAAGGCAACAGAGGTCGGAGACAGATCTTGCACCAGGGTCCCAAAAATACAAAGCATCTTGGCACAGTGATGGAGAGGAAAGCAGCATCTCATGGCTCCCCAGGGAGGTGGTTGAGTCACCATCCCTGAATGTGTTTAGAAATGTGGTGCTCGGGGACATGGGTTGTTATTCAGGGTTGTAAGGTTAGGTTGAGGTTGGACTTGATGATCTTGAAGGTGTTTTCCAGCCTGAGCGATTCTATGATTCTATAACATTCTGATGGCATCAACCCTTCAACCCATCAAGAACCTTCCCTCGTGGTGCAGCAGGGATGTGCCCGACCAGGGTGGGGGTACCCATGATGGGAGCTACCACAAGGACATTTTACAGGGCACCCACTGCTGCAAGGAAATGTTACAGCTGCCTCCTAAGCAGACAAAAAGAAGAGGGGGGAAAAAAGCAATAAATTATCACCACGGACAAGGAATCTGACGGTGGAGACGGTGAAGTGGGGAATGGGTTTTGGAGATAACCGGTGTCACACCATAGCAGATGTAAATCCCTCCAGCCGGGCCGGGCCGTTTACACCGCGAGGATCCAGCCCTTTGTTCCCCACAGACCCCGGGATTAGTGGGAATGAAAAGGATAAAGAACAGCCCTCACGAAGCTGCGATTCACCCCAACATTAATGTATGCGCATAAAAGGGGACGGCCACCCGGGCCAGGCTGCCGAGAGAAAAGATGCTAAGGTCATTCAGGAGCAGATGTCACCTTAGCAGAAAACAAAGCAGCGAAATGAACAAGCCTCAATGGACCAAACGCCTTTTCAGGCGGGCTCCAGAATCCGTGTTCCAGTAACAGAAATAAACGTATAGGGGGGAAACGTGTGTGTTTGTTTCTTTCTCCCGCAGCAACATAATCACGTAGTCCGTCCCCCCCGGTCTGCACAAGGAGCTACTCGAAATAAAGCTAGAACAAGGCTTATCTCTTATCAGCACTCAGGATTTGCAATAATGAAAAGATTTGCATAACAAATGCTGCTTCTCCTTGTTCTGCTTGGGATGGAAGTATTAATTTCCCCTACCTTTCTACCTCATTTTTCTACCATCTATCCACCTTAGAGTCAAAAACACGAACCCCTCTTCTCTTTAACCACTGCCTGAGCCCTTCCTCACACTGACTTTCTCCTGCTGCAGCTTGGGGATGGGGAGAAATACATTTTTTTGCCCTCATTTATATCCTTACAGGCTCCTTAGGGCTTTTATGCACTTTCAGAGGAAATAAAGACCTCCTTCATCCCTCGCGTGGCTCAGCTTTACACCCATGTCGCTCTGCAGCCCTATATAGGGTGAGAGAAGGATCTACCCCACGTAGTCAATTAATTATGAAGTCAATCAGGAGGTAAATATATGCATTAAGCATCAGCGAGGGCTGGAGGGGATCTCTTCTGCTGTATCACAGCATCTTTATGCACATCAGCCTGCTCTGCCCTTTGATCATTTATGCTGGCAGCCGTGCCCCCTCCTGCGTGCTCCTGTTAGAGCTCCTGAGCTTTGTGCCTTGGCCGGGCAGCGAGGGGAGATGCTGCTCCAAGGGCTGGGAGTGGGAAGGAGTGATGGATGGATGGATGGAGGGATGGATGGATGGACGGACGGACGGTCTGACTGACACAGAATCACAGAATCACAGAATGTTCGGGATTGTAAGGGACCTCAAAAGATCACCTAGTCCAACCCCCCTGCCAGAGCAGGATCACCCAGAGCAGGTCACACAGGAACACGTCCAGGAGGGCTTTAAACATCTCCAGAGAAGGAAACTCCAAAACCTCCCTGGGCAGCCTGGGCCAGTGTCTGTCACCCTCACCGTGAAGAAGCTTCTTCTCCTATTGATGTGGAACCTCCTCTGTTCCAGCTCACACCCATTGCCCCTTGTCCTATCACTGGATGTCCCTGAGCAGAGCCTGGCTCCATCCTCCTGACACTCTCCCTTTACAGATTTATAAACATTAATGAGGTCACCCCTCAGTCTCTTTTTTTAACAAGCTAAAGAGCCCCAGCTCCCTCAGCCTTTCCTCAGCAGGGAGATGTTCCACTCCCTTCAGCATCTCTGTGGCTCTGTGCTGGACTCTCTCCAGCAGTTCCGTGTCCTTCTTGACCCGAGGGGCCTATCCCAGCTCGTACTCAGCCTCCCCTTGCACCAAGGTAGAAAGAAATAGGCTCAGAGCACTCCTAGTAGATATTTGACTCACCCTGTCAACCCAATGAAGGCCCTCAGAGACCTTTCCCAGGTCACACACCAACACAAGAACATGGGAGAGTGATCACCTACAGTGATCTGTGAAGTTCTCCATTCTAGCCAAAACTGCTCTTGTTGAAGAGACCACAGTCATACTCATGCTTTTGGGTTTTTTCAAGACCTTGTTGGAAAAGGTCTTCTTCCACTCTTGGAGAGGAACTGCTTTCCTAATATCTAGCCTAAATCTTCTNTCCAGCCTCAAACATTCTATGATTCTATGATTCTATGAAATAAGGCCTGTGTCTTCCAGTCCTTTTCCTGGGGAGCAACCTTCATCTGCTCCAGAAGAGTCTTTCACAAGCGCATGCTTTTTTGGTGTCCCAAAATAGTATTTTCTCTTTGGTACCAAAAAAACACCCCAAATCCAGCTTTCATAGAATCATAGAATTGTTACATTGGAAGAGACCTTTAAGATCATGGAGTCAAACCATTAACCCAGCACTGCCAGGTCACCACTAAACAATGTCCCTCAGCACCACATCTCCATGGCTTTTCAATCCCTCCAGGAGCTTGGTGTCCAGCTCAGACATGGATACCTTTGGCACCTTCCTTTGGGACCCTGTCATGTATCCCCCATCCTGGCTTGCATGGAAGCAATTAGTTTATTCTTTACTTTTTTTTCTTCTCCACCAAGACCTTGCAGGACAGTCAAAGGCTCTTTTTTTTTTTCAACTGAAATAATTCCTTAGATAAATCTTCTTATGTTTTTAAAATTTAACAAAGAAAGATCAAGCATAATGTGTCATGAAGGGCTGGAAACTTGCAGAGTGTTACTTACAGTGTGACTTTCTGCATATAAACTAAATTCAGGCTGTTTTTCTCCTCTTCTTTGAGAAGACAAAACATAGAGACAAGGGTTAGACCAGCTCCTTTCTGCCCTGTAACAAATAGTGGGTACATCAGATGGGACCACAGCAAGCATCAGATGGAACCACATAGCCCACAAAGCAGCAAACTCTTTGGAAGGCAGAAAAAAGAAAAGAATTATTGATTTAGTGGTTATTCTTGTGTTTCTTTGGCAAAAAAAGTTCTTTAACATGAAGGTAGTAGATGAGTGGAATGGGCTGCCCAGAGAGGTGCTGGAGGCCGCATCCCTGGAGTCCTTCAAGGTGAGGCTTGATGGGGCTCTGAGCAGCCTGCCCTAGGTAGAGATGTCCCTGCTCGTGTAGGGGGGTTGGACCAGATGAGCTCTAGAGGTCCCTTTCAGCCTCAAACATTCTAGGATTCTATGATTATTAGCAAAATAATTTGAAGCAGGGAAATGGAGGTGCTGAGAGCCACACTAAGGGGATGAGCAAGTTCCCTTGCAAGCCCCTGTGCTTGTTTTGCTTCTCACCTTCCATTTGTGCCTCATTGCAGGGTCACCAGTCAATGAAAGCTCTTTTAATAGCTAATTTCTAACTAGTTAGTATCACTTCAATTCTCTGTAAACTATTCTTGGGAAAAACAACAGCAAATCCTGGGCTTTGTAGGTCAAGGGAGATGATCCTGGCCCTCTAGTTAGCCCTTGTCGGATCCCACTCAGAGCACTATGTCCAGCCATGGAGCCCCCAACATAAGAAGGACATGGACCTGTTGGAGAGGGTCCAGAGGAGGGCTACAAAGATGAGTAGAGGGCTGGAACATCTCTCCTTCAAAAACAGGTTGAGAGAATTGGGCTTATTCAGCATGGAGAAGAGAAGGCTCCAGGGAGACCTTATTGTAGCCTTCCAGTATCTGAAGGGGGCTACAAGAAAGCTGGGGAGGGACTTTTCACAAAGGCCTGGAGTGATAGGATGAGGGGTGATGGGTTCAAACTGGAAGAGGGGAGATTTAGATTGGAAATTAGAAGGAAATTCTTCACTCTGAGGGTGGTGAGACACTGGCACAGGTTGCCCAGGGAAGCTGTGGATGCTCCATCCCTGGAGGTGTTGAAGGTCAGGCTGGATGGAGCTTTGAGCAATCTGGTCTAGTGGGAGGTGTCCCTGCCATGGCAGGGGGGTTGGAACTAGATGGTCCCTTCCAACCCAACCCATTCTATGATTCTATGAAATCTGGATAAAGTTGGGCTCATGGTCCAGCTGATGAGAGCTGAATTACACCTTAAAACTTCCTGCAAAATCATATTTCTGCTACCAAATAGAGACAACTGTGGATTCGTGGGCCAAGGCTTTACAACCAAGGTTGGCCAAGCTTCCTACAGGAATTTGGAGCCATTTTTCACTCCAGGTGACTTGAGAAGAGTCTCTGTGAATCATCTCTTGAAGACTCATTATAATTTGCAGCATGAATATTGTTTCCCAAAGTAATCAGACCCTGTTCTGACATACCCACAAAATCCAAGATAAAGTTTCATGCCAGGCAGAATTCAGTGTATTACCCACGTGGACATTACTACAGTAAAGCAACTATTCCTGACCAAGAGAGGAAATTAAAAATATTACCATTCTTTCCAGTTCATTGTGCTGGAACAGTCCATATTAATGATATCCATAGGCTAAAAAAGAAGAGGGAGATTCTTCCTCATTCGTGGCCATGATGTAGAAAATTTAACAGGCTCTTTATTTATTCATTTTTCTTTATTTAGGACATCTGTGCCTGCCATCTCTTATTCCAGGGCACTGTGCTTTTTAATTAGGGCATAGACTTTGGAATACGCACATTTAAGAAGAATTGCTGAAGAAATAGAACCTGGGGACATTAAGCTAAAACGACAAGGAATTAAAAATGCATATGAATTTCCTGATCCCTCCCCCCACCCCCTCACCCCGAGGAATCATTTTGAGATTGTTGGATCATCAACAACACTCTTTTAACTTGAAATAGAAGAAACTTTCTTCTTTCCCTAATAAAGCTGGAGAAGGAGATGAATCTCTGCAACACAGCAAATAATACTCTGGTCTCAAAATTCCACACTTAAAAATAATTTAGTTCAGTACACAGCCACTGTTCTTCCATGACAATGTCCATGACCAACTTCCACGTTCCTAACTATGGGGGGAAAAAAAATAAGCCAGATATTCCATTTTCTTTCTGGTTATTTGGTCATACAAGAAATGATGCCTGTCTTCCTCAATTTCTCCTCTTGACAATGAAGCGCTGAACAAAAAAGCAGGAAGGAAAAGGGTAAGCATGAAAAGTTAATGCTGTAGGATTTGGCTTTTGCTTCTCACTCACAGGGGAGGAATTACAATGACAGGTGAATTGATCTGGTTTTCCTGCCCAGGGTTGGGTGACAAGTGCAGAGAAGCTATGATAGTCTAAGGATCTTAGAATCATAGAATCATTGAATGTTTGAGGCTGGAAGGGACCTCCAGAGGTCATCTGGTCCAACCTCCCTACACAAGCAGGGACATCTCTACCTAGGGCAGGCTGCTCAGAGCCCCAGCAAGCCTGACCTTGAAGGACTCTAGGGATGGGGCCTCCACCCCCTCTCTGGGCAGCCCATTCCACTCATCTATCACACTCATATTAAAGAGCTTTTTTCTAATATCCAATCTAAATTTCTCCTTTCCCACCTTAAAACCATCACTCCTTGTCCTATTGTTACAAACCCTTTTGAATAGACCTTCCCCCACCTTTACGTAGCCCCCTTCAGGTCCTGGAACGTCACTCTAAGGTCCCCCCAGAGCCTTCTCTTCTCCAGGCTGAACAGCCCCAACTCTCTCAGCCTGTCTTCATACCAGAGATGCTCCATTCCCCTGAGCATTTTGGTGGCCTTCCTCTGGACGCGCTCCAATATGTCCAATATGTCCTCCCTTCTTGCAGAGGTCTTCAGAGAACCTCCCTCTCTGCCCTGAGCAGGTCCCAAGACCACGTGTGTTTCAGGACAGGAGCAAAATTTGCATGTAGATTGGGTGCCTATATTAGATAGATTAGATCCTACTTCTAACTCCTACACAGGGATCCATATTTTGTTACTGGGACTAGAACTCACTGGTTTCAGCAGAAAAAGCAGAAGCCTCCATCCAGTGAGTTTGGTCCCTCTCTCAGGTTATAGTTGTGGGGACTTACTGGGCTGGTGTTTGGCAGAAGGATGCAAAAAGGCTCCAGGCTGCAGGTAAAGGGCATGAACAGTGGAGTGGGTTGTAGTTGTGCAGTCTTCGTCCCTGGACATTTTCAAGACCCAGCTGGGTGAGCAACCTGGTCTGAACCCAAGGTTGNAAAATTTAACAGGCTCTTTATTTATTCATTTTTCTTTATTTAGGACATCTGTGCCTGCCATCTCTTATTCCAGGGCACTGTGCTTTTTAATTAGGGCATAGACTTTGGAATACGCACATTTAAGAAGAATTGCTGAAGAAATAGAACCTGGGGACATTAAGCTAAAACGACAAGGAATTAAAAATGCATATGAATTTCCTGATCCCTCCCCCCACCCCCTCACCCCGAGGAATCATTTTGAGATTGTTGGATCATCAACAACACTCTTTTAACTTGAAATAGAAGAAACTTTCTTCTTTCCCTAATAAAGCTGGAGAAGGAGATGAATCTCTGCAACACAGCAAATAATACTCTGGTCTCAAAATTCCACACTTAAAAATAATTTAGTTCAGTACACAGCCACTGTTCTTCCATGACAATGTCCATGACCAACTTCCACGTTCCTAACTATGGGGGGAAAAAAAATAAGCCAGATATTCCATTTTCTTTCTGGTTATTTGGTCATACAAGAAATGATGCCTGTCTTCCTCAATTTCTCCTCTTGACAATGAAGCGCTGAACAAAAAAGCAGGAAGGAAAAGGGTAAGCATGAAAAGTTAATGCTGTAGGATTTGGCTTTTGCTTCTCACTCACAGGGGAGGAATTACAATGACAGGTGAATTGATCTGGTTTTCCTGCCCAGGGTTGGGTGACAAGTGCAGAGAAGCTATGATAGTCTAAGGNTTGCATGTAGATTGGGTGCCTATATTAGATAGATTAGATCCTACTTCTAACTCCTACACAGGGATCCATATTTTGTTACTGGGACTAGAACTCACTGGTTTCAGCAGAAAAAGCAGAAGCCTCCATCCAGTGAGTTTGGTCCCTCTCTCAGGTTATAGTTGTGGGGACTTACTGGGCTGGTGTTTGGCAGAAGGATGCAAAAAGGCTCCAGGCTGCAGGTAAAGGGCATGAACAGTGGAGTGGGTTGTAGTTGTGCAGTCTTCGTCCCTGGACATTTTCAAGACCCAGCTGGGTGAGCAACCTGGTCTGAACCCAAGGTTGACTCTGCTTTGAGAAGGAGGTTGGACCAGAGACCTCCTAAGACTCCTGTGGTCCAGTAAGACAACGCTTTATTGTTAATCTTCCTTTTCTTGACTTGAACCCCTCATACTCAGAACTGTTCCCACCTTTAAACAAGGGTCCCTGTTCCTAGTAGATGATCTGGGACATCCCACTTCAATCCCTACTTCAGCCAGGTTTCCTATAGGGCTCTCCGTGTCTCCAAGCTCCACCTGCAGAAGGCAACCATAAGATTAAATTCATTAGAGATCAACGGGTCCTAAATTCAGTGGCAATAAGGGCCCAAAGAGACAAAATACAGGGTGGGAAAAATCTGACAAGATTTTGATATCTGGTCTAGTTGCCTGGATACTCTCTCCTGGCACAGAAAACACCCACGCCGCTGCCACCATCACATGGTGTGAGCTCAGAAGTTGATTCACTTCAAGTCAGGATGGATAAACAGAAAATAAAATGTCTCCCATGATTATTTCAGGGCCAGAACATTAGCAGTTATAAATTGCTAGAGACCTTTCTCTTTCACACCTAAGAGTACCTTGGCTGGTGCAGAGGAACAAAATTGGGGTTTTTTTGCCTTGGGTTTGGAGCAGCCAATGGTTGTGTTGTGTCAGGAGCATGATTTTGGGAACAGGAGTGTGTTAGACAGTCAAGATCTGCAGCCTACATCCATTTGGTCACATTAATTTCACAGCAACTATGCGGAGAGGAAGACGATGTGCCTCCCACCATCCTTGTGGAGGAGAAGTAGAGCTCCTGCCAAGCAGTTTACACAGGACAATAAATCCAACTACTGTCCACTCCATGAATCACAGAATCATAGAATTTTCAGGGTTGGAAGGGACCTTCAAGATCATCTAGTTCCAACCCCCTGCCATGGGCAGGGACACCTCCCACTACATCCCCTTGCTCACAGCCCCAGCCAGACTGGCCTTCAAAATGTCCAGGGATGGGGCTTCCACCACCTCTCTGGGCAACCCGTTGAACAACATAGGATCTTCGGATGGGGCTGCTGAATTCTCCTGTCACTTCTCCAAACCATAGTACCAGGGACACCCCTTGTAAACCTTGTAAGAACCCAGTGAGTTTCCTCTTCCTAGGCCACCTTGGAGTGGAAGAAGAAAAATGGAACAAGCTGCCCAGGGAAGTGGTGGAGTCACCATCCCTCGAGGTGTTCAAAAAACGTGTAGAGGTGGCACTTCAGGACATGGTCTAGTGGTCATGGTAGTGTTGGGTTAACAGTTGGACTTGATGATCTTAGAGGTCTTTCCCAACCTTAATGATTCTATGATTCTATGAAAATAAAGAGAAATAACTTGTTTTTGCTGAGGAAGGACACAATATGTAACTGGTTCTTGAAAAGCTTAACAAGCTCCCAAAACATAAGGATTGGAAGTCCAGAGAATACAAGAAGGTCCTTTTCAGGGCATTATCATATTGCATCAGCATGAAAAATACATATAGGTCCAGCTTTAAGACCTCTCATGGCAAGAAATGGGACAGTACATGTTCTGGAGCACCACCACCATGGAGGCTCACTGCCAGGTGTAAGTCAGTGGATTCCTACTTCATCCAAGGGGAGACACCAACACCCCATATCCCACAAAGCTGTAGGGTTTGGGTAGATCTCCAACTGGAATTTATTTGAAGTTAGGAAAGACTTACAGAAAATGGGTTCTTGGCAAAGCAATTTTCCCCTGACATCTTTCTTTTCTTTTCTTTTCTTTTTTTCTTCCCTTCCCTTCCCTTCTTTTCTCTTCTCTTCTCTTCTCTTCTCTTCTCTTCTCTTCTCTTCTCTTCTCTTCTCTTCTCTTCTCTTCTCTTCTCTTCTCTTCTCTTCTCTTCTCTTCTCTTCTCTTCTCTTCTCTTCTCTTCTCTTCTCTTCTCTTCTCTTCTCTTCTCTTCTCTTCTCTTCTCTTCTCTTCTCTTCTCTTCTCTTCTCTTCTCTTCTCTTCTCTTCTCTTCTCTTCTCTTCTCTTCTCTTCTCTTCTCTTCTCTTTTCTTTTCTTCTCTTTTGTTTTATTTTTTACATTTTATTCAGTTAGGATGTCTCAGTGCAAATTTTGATTCCCACCAACATGGCTCCAAATTTGAAGCTTTGGCTTGGAGGTTTCAAGTTCTGGATCTATAATCAATGGAAATGTCCTGAACAAGTCCCTTCCAAGAGAGGTCAACAGGAATTTGTAATTTCAGGAGATTGGACTAGATGATCTTTCGAGGTCCCTTCCAATCCCTAACATTCTGTGATTCTAACATTCTGTAACAAATTTAGCTTCTTTTTTTATCACAAAGGTGCTTCCAGAAGATTTGGTGAGGGTGTCACTATTGCACATGACTTGACTCAAAGTTTAAGATCCCTCAAAGACATGCCAATTAAATCTCAGCAGAGCAACCACGAGTGCCCATAAATATGACACTGTAGAAAGAATTAAAAACACCAAAGAATGGTCACCTTAATGAGCTTTAAGAGCTACCCCTAAAGTGTCATCTGCCAATCTGTGGGTGCTGCAGGCAGCTAGATGCTGAGGTGCTTGTGCTGGGCTGCTCACCATGACAATGGCAAATGGGCTGTTCTGCTGGTTCACAACATTAGCCTAGCAACAAATGAGCAGGAAAAAAACATTTACTCTGTAGCACTTTTGAAAAGTCATTTCATAGGCATTTAACAAACTGCCCAGCACAAAAGCTACGTGCAAGAGGAACCTGATGGGTGGGAGCTCCTCTGAAACCTCGTGGGATGGGTGTTGGCCAAAAAAATGGCAGAAGGGGCCTACAAGGAGGCTGGGGAGGGACTTTTTACAAAGGCCTGGAGTGATAGGATGAGGGGTGATGGGTTCAAAGTGGAAGAGGGGAGGTTTAGATTGGAAATTAGAAGGAAATTCTTCACTCTGAGGGTGGTGAGACACTGGCACAGGTTGTCCAGGGAAGTTGTGGATGCTCCATCACTGGAGGTGTTCAAGGGCAGGTTGGATGGGGCTTGGAGCAACCTGGCCTAGTGGGGGGGGTCCTTGCCATGGCAGGGGGGCTGGAACTAGATGATGTTTAAGGTCTCTTCCAACCCAACCCATTCTGTGATTCTCATCTTTAAGACTCTGGGTTCTCACTAACAGAGACAGCAATTAATTTGGAAGATTGCATGATAATAAAGTGATAGGGGCCCAGATCAGTCCTGGCACTTGGTCATGCTGGACAATATGTTATTAAAAGGCCACTTGCCACCAGTTTGTGTTCCAGATGACAACATAGTACAGCAGAAGCAAGCAACCACTGGAAGAAAGTGCAGAGTAACTGGGGGACCATACCAGTAGGACAAATATATTCTTGCACCACTAGTGCTAGTTACAGACCCCATGTAAGTAATTGTTGAGCTGTAAGATCAACTCTGCTTAAGAGGTTTACACAAACTTTACTGACAAGCAAGGACAAGCAAGCAAGAGCAACCTGGTCTAGTGGGAGGTGTCCCTGCCCATGGCAGGAGGGTTGGAACTAGATGTTCTTTAAGGACCCTTCCAACCCAAACCATTCTATGATTCTATGATAATTTCAACCTCACCACTGATAGACACCTTGAACCTTCCTCTGCAATATTTAGCAAGCAGCATTGCAGGGGTCAGCTTCAATCATGTAAGGTAACTCAGATATTCCTGAATTTAAATCCACAATAAATAGGCTATTTCCTCTTGGCCTTCACCCAGCAGGTAAAATGAGGACAATAAAATAAACAAAATTCACTCCAGCTCTCAAAACACTTATTTCCCCAAAGTTCTGTGCAAATGATCATAGAATCATAGAATGCTTTGGGTTGGAAGGGACCTCAAAGATCATCTAGTTCCAACCCCCCTGACATGGCAGGGACACAGGGCAACAGATCAAAAAAGACATTTAAGATCAAGTCCAACAATTAACCCAGCCCTGCCAAGTCCACCACCAAACCATGTCCCTCAGCACCACATCTCCACGGCTTTAAATCCCATCCCACTTCCCTGGGCAGCCCATTCCAGGGCTTGACAACCCTTTCAGGGGAGAAATTGTTCCTCATGGCCAGCCTCAGTGGGTAAATATGGAGATCCCATGAGGGTGGGGAGACACTGGCACAGGTTGGCCAGAGAGGTGGTGGAAGCCCCATCCCTGGACATTTTGAAGGCCAGGCTGGATGGGGCTGTGAGCAACTGATCTAGAGGGAGGTGTCCCTGCCCATGGCAGGGGGGTTGGAACTAGATGATCTTTAAGGTCCCTTCCAACCCTGACAATTCTGTGATTTTATGATTCTATGATCCCCGTGTTGGCCCAGCCACATTCTTTCAGGACAACTGACCTTCTGAGAAGGAAGAAATAGTCCAGACATTTCATTGAGCTGTATTGGGTGGATGTTCCTCCTTCTCTAGACTGTCTCACAAGTTCTGGCTCCATGACATTGGGGTCTGCAGCCTCCAGCCAACACTGAATATTGCAGATGGCTTTTCCCTTCTGCACTTGAATGGTCCTGGGTAGGTCAGTGCTGCTGAAAGCAGATGTCTCCAGAGGAGATAGCAAGCATGGCTTGTAAGCATTTGTGATCATTTATGGTGTCAGCACATGGCTTGATTAACAGAATTAACTCCAGTGATCTGGCCAAGCTCTAACTTGAATAATTATGGTCTGTCTTGTAATTCCATTATGAGACTTGAATCCATTTTGGTGCCCTAAGGAAGGGGATCTGAGCATGTGGGACCCCATCTCATGGCTGTTCATGAATATCTCCCCACCCTGGATGACCATAGGCTTTCTTTCAGAGGAAAAAGCTGTGGAGAAGACAAGGAAAGAGGTAGCAACGAGTCTTTATGTCTGTGACCATGATGTTTCATACAGAACTTTCTGAGCCACTTGCTCACTCAATAAATGCAGGATTAGCTTGAGATCCAGGAGCTACAAGAGCACAGGTGAGAGGACAACTTGAGGACCAAGTATGATATCTCCTCTGGAACACCAGCATCACTCCAGCAACTGCCCCAGGGATGCATAGACCTATAGATACAAATAATGGTGGCCTGGGAGAGCTCTGCACCATGTTGGAGATGCAACCCCAACCTCCCTGACTTAATTCACAGGGAGCTTCAACACACTTTATTTGATCAATACTTGTGAAGGGCTTTGAATAAAGGGTAGGAGAGATGTAGCACCAGTGGTTATTCTCCCACTTACTTGTTATTTGCACCTTGAGCTTTGGATTTGTTGCCTTGCCACAAAATCCACAGCATCTCATTGAGCAGGACACGCCAACCAAGTGCAGCAAAGTTGAGTAGCCCCAGAGTTTTTTGAACTTCTTCCCAATGAATGGGGAAAAAATAAAAAGATGAACAATACAGGGGTATTGTTCAAAAGGGTTTTTAACGATAGGACCAGGAGTGATGGTTTTAAGCTGGGAAAGGAGAGATTTAGGCTGGATATTAGAAAAAAGTTCTTTGCCATGAGGGTGATAGATGAGTGGAATGGGCTGCCCAGAGAGGGGGTGGAGGCCCCATCCCTGGAGTCCTTCAAGGTGAGGCTTGCTGGGGCTCTGAGCAGCCTGCCCTAGGTAGAGATGTCCCTGCTTGTGTAGGGAGGTTGGACCAGATGACCTCTGGAGGTCCCTTCCAACCTCAAACATTCTATGATTCTATAATATCTCCATCCCTACTGCTAAGGACTTGACCTGTGCAAGTCCCATATCACCACAGCAGTGAAACCCATATTTCTTCCTTTCCCCACCACCAGGTTTCCAGGCTGGGACTCAAAGCCCTTCAGAGCCCACCTAGTCCCACCTCAGCTTGCTCACAATCACAGAAGAGCCTCATGGCTTCTGATCTGAGTCCTGAGTTGTTGTATTGACATATATATTGATATATCAGTGCCACTCCAGCCAGCGATGCCACCCCACCAGAGCAGCACTTTACACCCACTTTGCAACCCCTTTGAGGACACCAGGTGGGAGATGGGCCAGGTTGGCAACGTGCAGAGATGCTTCTCTTTTATTGTCTGGTATTTCCAGTCTTCTCATAAGGAGTCAGCTCTTGTTTCCTTCCCAAGACACACCTGACAAGAGGCTATTATATAGCACAGTGAATGACTCCTGATTGTCAGGTTTTCCCCTTAATTGACTGGCAGAGAAAAATAAAACATCAGCAACCACAACAGCTCCTTGCTGTCTTTCACTTGAACTTTCCCAAGCACTTTGCAATCCTGAGTGAAGTAACCTTCACAGCCTCTTCTGAGACAGGTGGGGAGGATATGAGGGAAGGTGGAAGGGAAATCATAGAATGGTTTGGGTTGGAAGAGACCTTCCAAGGTCATCTAGTGCAACCCCACTTCAGTCAGCAGGGACATCTCTGACTAGATCAGGTTGCTCAGAGCCCCATCAAGCCTGGTCTTGAACACCTACAGGGATGGGGCTTCCACCACCTCTCTGGGCAACCTGTTCCAGTGTTCCACCATCCTCATGGTAAAAAACTTCTTCCTAATGTCTAATCTAAATCTACCTTCTCTAGTTTAAAGCCATTGCTCCTCGTCCTATCACTACATGACCTTGTGAAAAATGTCTCCCCAGCTTTCTTGTAGGTCCCCTTCAGATACTGGAAGGCCTCTATAAGGTCTCCTCTGAGCCTTCTCTTCTCCAGGCTGAACAAACCCAACTCTCTCAGCCTGTCTTCATAGGAGAGAAGTTCCAGCCCTCTAAATCATTTTTATAGCCCTCCTCTGGACACGCTCCAACAGGTCCACATCCTTTTTGTGTTGAGGTTTCCAGAGCTGGATGCAGTACTCCAGGTGAGGTCTCCTCAGGGCAGAGTAGAGGGACAGAATCACTTCTCTCCATCTTCTGGCCATGCTTCTTTTGATGCAGCCCAGGATGTGATTGGCCTCTGGGCTGCAATTGCACATTGGTGGCTCATGCACCATAATTTCCTGAGGTTACCCAACGAATCAAGATGTGGTTTCATCTCTCTCCACTCACTGCCCCACTGGATGGGACCCAGTGTTGAAATCAAGGCTGTGTTTACTCCACGCTGGGGTAGACTGAAGAAGCTCACCCTGATGCTGAAGATCACCTGGATGCTGAAGGTTCATTATTCCCCACTTTTTGCCCTTACTGCAATTCAGAGCTTTGCTTCCTAGTCATTATTTCCTGACCTATGCAAAGGAGGCACCAACCTGCATCCATCCTTCTCATCTCTTCTGCATCCTTCTTAAATCAAAGAAGCTTCATTCAAGGAGCAGAACTTGCTTGCAGGATATCCTAACAAGCCATATTTTCCCCCAGAAGCTGCTGTAGCACACACACAAGCTGGAGACTGTCTCCAGGATGCCACATGGCTTTGAAAAACCCATCTGGGTGGGACCTCGCTCTGCAGGGGTGAAGGTGTTGGGTTCACTGGGCAGCACTGGGGTGGCTGCCATCCTTGGCAGGGGCCAGGGCATCATCAGCCCACTGCTTGCAGCCTGCCAAGGCTGAACGTGCCGAAAGTGGAGGCCGAGCTGCTGCCGCCCTCTGGGAGAGCCGTCAAAACATCTGTGATATTTGGGACGGTTCCAGGACGAGGGAATCAGAAGTGGATCCTGGAAATCTGCCTATTACCCTAATGAGGATGTTTCCCTATCGTGACAGGCCACTCGCCCACGAGGCAGGGGAGGCTGGCACGGGGAGAAGGTTGGTCCAAGTGACCTTCTGCTTCCCCAAAGGGTGGCCCAGCACAAGGGTAGTTCTGTCCTCCCTGGAAGGGATCGGTTACTGGTTTGTGTTGTGTGTTATTGCCTGTGTAACTTCAGCTCCCGGGAGGATTTTTCCCATTAAGAAAAGGGGGGAAAAAAACGGGCTTTGCACGGGCTTTTAAGCAAACAAAATGTGGAACATGTGTGCACACAAGATTTCACACCCACGCACAATTTCCCTTCCAACGTCACAAATGGCTCGTGCGTGAGGACCTGGCGTGGAGCAAAGGGATGAGCAGTGCAGGCAGGGAGAGGGGGGAAAAACAGGGGGAAAATGGGGAAAAACATGGGAAAATTTCAATGCTAGTTCAGCGTAGAGAAAGCACGTAAGTTTTTTAGTATAAAAAGCCCAGCCCTGTTTTATCTGATGTTTGATGGAGTTGAAAGCCCACTGGCATTCCCCTCCTGCAGCTGCCACCAGGGTGCTGTAAAGCAAATAAGGATTGGAAATAATAATAACAGATCTGGGATGGTAAAAGTGATTTTATTTAGCGTTTATTGCCATCAGTCATTCTGGGTTTGCTGACTCCCGAGTGGGGAAGGAGGACTTGGGGTTGCAAGCACAGCCTGGCTTGTAGGGCAATGGCCTGAGAAAGTCTCTGGATCATGTTTAAGCTACCAAAGAGTTTCTGAGTGACAGTAGCGAAGAAAACTCCTGTTATTTCATAGAATCATAGAATGGATTGGGATGGAAGGGACCTCAAAGATCATCTAGTTCCAACCCCTCTACCATGACAGGGACACCTCCCACTAGACCACGTTGCTCCAAGCCCCATCCAACCTGCTCTTGAACACCTCCAGGGATGGAGCATCCACAACCCCCCTGGACAACCTGTGCCAGTGTCTCACCACCCTCAGAGTGAAGAATTTCCTTCTAATTTCCAATCTAAACCTCCCCTCTTCCACTTTGAACCCATCACCCCTTATCCTGTCACTACAGGCCTTTGTGAAAAGTCCCTCCCCAGCTTTCTTGGGGAAAACCAAAAAACATAAATGAAAACCACTTTTTTTTTTGTGCACATCTACAGTGGGCCATTTACAACATTTTCTGCATCCTAAAACTATTCCAGTGGCCCTTTTTGTGCCTTCACTGGTGAATCTGGCTGCACAATAGAGATGTTGTGCAAATAGACTTTGCTCATCTGTTCACCAGCAGAAATAATTCACAGAACTTCAGGATGCACATCCCACAGCTCACAACTGCTCTAGAAAAAAACCCCAACCCACAAATGCCTCTTCTCCACTCACTTCACCTGCAGCTAAAAATCCAACGGACTGACCAGCAATGGAGGTGATTTATTCCCATGGCCTTTTAGTCAGTGAAGGTTTCCCACCAAATTATCTGTGGGATTTGGAGGAAATTATTGCAATGCAAACCCACTTGCAGAGAACTATCTGAAATAAAGTCCTGGCAGGGCCTGAGGAATCACACGAGCAGGTCAAGAGCTTGCAGTGTTAATCCTGCTATAAGCATCTACCTGGTGTCACTCTGAAGCAGGAGGTGTTGTCTATAGGTAGGTCCACTATAGAATCATAGAATCGTTGGGGTTGGAAGGGACCTTCAAGATCATCTAGTTCCAGCCCCCCTGCCATGGGCAGGGACACCTCCCACTACATCCCCTTGCTCACAGCCCCAGCCACACTGGCCTTCCAAATGTCCAGGGATGGGGCTTCCACCACCTCTCTGGACAACCTGGGCCAGTGTCTCCCCCCCCTCATGGGCAACAACTTCTTCCTAATGCCTCATCTCAATCTCCCCACCTCTAGTTTTGACCCATTCCCCCCAGTCCTACCATTACCTGACATCCTAAAAAGTCTCTCCCCAGCTTTCTTGTAGCCCCCTTCAGATCCTGGAAGGCCCCCAGAAGGTCCCCTCGGAGCCTTCTCCAGACTGAACAACCCCAACTCTCTTAGTCTGTCCTCATAGGATCCTTTGGACTCATTCCAGCACGTCCATATCTTTCTTGTAATAGGGGTTCCAAAACCATCACCTGCTTTAGCAGGCCATGAACACACCACCCCCCACCCCCCAACACTGAATTTAACAGCCCTGGCTTGAGTCCCTGTCAAAAGGACAGGACATTGCTCCTTATTTCCTCAAAGCCCATTCCTACCACGTCCATGGAGTGTCCAAGTCCCTCCTCCCCACCCCATCGGAAGCACAAATGGGAGACACGTGCTCCGCTTCATTAAAAATTATGCTAATAGGAGGCATCATTTAAATTGCTAATAGGGTCGGCTGCTTCTAGTAAGACATGACAAACTGTCTGGAAGGAATTTTTGCATTTTTAAAGATGCCCTTTATTCCCAAAGGGAAGCGAGTTGTTTCGGAGGGGAAAATATCTATATATGTATTTATATACACAGACACAAACACACAAATGCATATACAAATACATTTTTTTTCCCCCTAAAATACCAAGTGCTGTGAAACAGCTTCTTTTTTATGGGTGGGACTCGGTACTCCAGGTTGAATCTGGTTTTGTGACAGGGGATTTGAGCTGGGGAAAGGGGCTGTTGGGTGATGCTGGAGGCAGGAGCTGCTGGGAGGGTGTCTCCTCATCCCCCCAACCACCTCCCCATGCTCCAGCTACTGCTGGCAGATGAGCAGCTGCTCCTTGCAGGGAATGCTGATGAGCAGGGGATAGAAAAGCCACAGGGATGGATAAAAGATGAAGCCAGAAGAGGAACCAGGAGATTGGGTCTTCTGCTCCCTCCTGGGACCGGATCATCTCGGAATAAGTGGTTTTTATAACAGATTGGAGCAAATCCTACAGCACTGGGGAAGCCTAGCTGTGTCTTAAACAGGCAGGCTGCTTGGCTGTCCTGGGGCTGGGCATGGCTTTCAGGTGCCTGCATCCCACCAAGAGAGGTGTTTGCTCTGCTCAGCAGTCATTAGAAGGAAAATTTGACCCCTGGAAGCGCTCTGGAAACCCATCCCAAGGTGGTGGTGCCAGTGGGAGGGGGGACAGATGGCAGCATGGCCACTGGGGACACCCCCCAGCACACCATCAATCTGCCAGAGAGAAAGGGCTTCCAAGGGGGAGCAAAAGAGGACAGAGAAGCATTCAGAGGCAAAGCCAGGAGATAAAGTCAACTGAGGACCGCTGGCAGGAGCAGGCAGCTGCCAGGGGACCGCAGCTGAGTTTCTCCAAGGGATCTGGGCATCTTCCACTAACTTCACAGCAGCCCTCCAGCCAGCAGCATCTCCATGTGGTGTTACAGTGCTGACATCAGTGGCTGGAGAAAAGATGCTCTTTGCACCCAGGGAATAATAATTTTTATGTCAAAACCTGAATTGGTGCTTCCATCAAGTCTGGGGTCACTGCTGAAACGATGCTGTTGGTTGTCACCTCATCATTTCAGTGGTTATTAATAAATTTAAGCCTTCATAGGGAGAGCCAGGAATTTTCTTTCCATTGTAGATGGTTTTTTCTTAAAGTCATTTGCATTGGGCTCACCTGGTTCTGTGGTGGTTCCTTTTAATCCTCAGTTTTACCTGTTTTGACTCAGATATACATAATAAAACGAGGAACAGCCTGAATATTTGGTTTTCCCTTGTGCTGCAGGTTTGGGAAATGTGCCTTAGCCCAGATGACTTCACTCTGTGGCTGCTTGGGGCTTCTATGGGTATTTCAACAGAAACGGGTGCAGGTAGATTTAGATGTATATTCACCACTGATCTGAGCTGGGCAGAGAGCTTGGCTATGGACAAGCCAGCACAGACAAAGGAGGTGACCACGTCCCACTTCCACCAGGGCTGCTACATCTCCTGGAGGTGATCTTATCCCAAGAGTTCAGGCAAAGTAAAGATCATCGACATGGATAGACACAAACCCACTTTGTGTCTCCTCCAGACTCATGCCCAACTCGAGCTCCCATCCATTCTCTCAAACACTTCCCTCTTTCCCTCTCCCTGTCATAGAATCCTAGTAGCATTAAGGTTAGAAAAGACCTCTACGATTATCAAGTCCAACCATCAACCCAACACTACCATGACCACTAAGCCATGTCCTGAAGTGCCACATCTACATGGTTTTTTAACCCCTCCAGGGATGGTGACTCCACTGCATCCCTGGGCAGCCTGTTCCACTCTTGAACTAAAGAATTTTTTTCCATTATCCAACCTAAACCTCCCCTGGCACAACTTGAGGCCATTTCCTCTCATCCTATTGTTTGTTCCTTGGGAGAAGAGACCAACACCCACCTCTCTACAACCTCCTTTCAGGTGGTTGTAGAGAGCAATAAGATCTACTCTCATCCTTCTCTTCTCTAGACTAAACAGTCCCAGTTCCTTCAGCCCCTCCAAAATAGATGTTATTAACAACATGACAACCACGGGGCTGAGTTTGCCTGTTATTTTATCTTACCTAAACCACTGCTTGGCTTTTCCATCTTGATATTTTCCCCATTTCTCTCGATTTCCCCACACACCATCATAACTCAACACACCAAGATCAGGCAAGAGTCAAAAACTAAATATATATGTGTGTGATGGAAAAAAATATAAATAAATAAGCCCAAGGAAACCCAGCAGGCAATAAACTTGTGCTACACTCAGTAACACAGGACATACTGGCTTGTTCTGCCTCTGATGGAATATGATTATGTCTGGCCTACGACGGGCAGAAAAACTGCCCGACAACCAGGCAACCACTAAATTAAATTTCAAGATTCCAATTACAACTTTCTCACAGCACAGCTTTAGAAAACACAGCCAGGGACCAGGATATCATGAGTGCACAGCACTGGAAGATGGCTGCTCCAGCAACAGGCTGGGATGCCAGCACATGTGCTGGTAACACCAAAGCTGCATTTGTTCTGGTGAAATGAACAGTGATGGGATCAATCCTCTGGTCACAGCATGGCTGGGGTGGTGTGGCCACATCACAGAGTCACAGAATGTCAGGGGTTGGAAGGGACCTCAAAGATCATCTAGTCCAACCCCCTGCCAGAGCAGGATCACCCAGAGCAGGTCATACAGGAACACGTCCAGGAGAGTTTTAAATGTCTCCAGAGAAGGAGACTCCCCAACCTCCCTGGGCAGCCTGGGCCAGTGTCTGGCACCCTCACCATGAAGAAGTTTCTTCTCCTATTGAGGTGGATCCTCCTCTGGTCCAGCTTATACCCATTGCCCCTTGTCCTATCACTGGATGTCACTGAGCAGATCTTGGCTCCATCCTCCTGACCCTCTCCCTTTACAGATTTATAAACATTGAGGTCGCCCCGCAGTCTCCTTTTTTTCCAAGCTAAAGAGCCCCAGCTTCCCTCAGCCTTCCCTCACAAAGGAGATGTTCCACTCCCTTCAGCATCCTTAAACATCCATGCTGCCAATCCCCCTTGTTCCCCTAAACAGGGTGGTTGCGCCCAGACAAACAATTAAGAATGATCTCTAACCAAACTGGGTGCTGTTCTGGGGATAGAATCATCAAGTCACAGAATGGTTTGGGTTGGAAGGAATCTTTAAAGGTCATCTAGCCCAACCCCCCTGCACTGAACAGGGACATCTGCAACTAGAGCAGGTCGCTCAGCGCTACTTGTTCCAGATCAGAACCATGCCAGGATCATGCTGCCAAGGACCATTGGGTTCCAACATCCATTAAATTCACTATTTCTGGCAGAGGCTACTGTGAGGTGAACACTGGTCCTCAAGGACGTGACATTCAGGTCCTATATCTAATTTGTAAGTAACTGCCCAAGGCAGAAGGCAGTGGAAAAGGAGGTTTCATACCCACATGAGCCTGTGGGCTATGGAAGAGTGGAGTCAAGTGGCACTGAACACAACTGGGAGGTTTTGTGGAGAAACATGAGCATTATGTCTCTCACAAGGGAAGGCTGAGAGCCCTGGGGCTGTCTAACCTAGAGTAGAGAAGAGAAGACTCAGAGGGGATCTGATCAATGCTGATCAAGAGCTAAAGGGTAAGGGGCAAGAGGATGGGGCCAGACTCTTGTCAGTGGTGCCCAGAGACAGGACAAGGGGCAACAGGCACAAACTGGAACCCAGAGAGTTCCACCTGAATATGAGGAAAAACTTTGTTGTGAGGGTGTCAGAGCCTGTCCCAGGCTGCCCAGAGAGGTTGTGGAGTCTCCTTCTCTGGAGAAATTCCAAACCCACCTGGACATGATCCTGGACACCCTGCTCTGGGTGAGCTGCTGGAGCAGGGGGGTTGGAGGAGATGATCTCCAGAGGACCTTTCCACCCACCCACTCCCCCCACCCCATGCTGGGATTCTGTGATTAACATTCAGGTTGATCAGGCCTTTCCTCTTGAAAGGGCTCATTTGACTATTACAGAAGGTACTGAGAAAACCCTTGATATATATTAAGAGGTTTCTACTATATGTAAGTTATACATTAATGTTGGTAGGGCTAATACGATACACACTTCAGTAAACAGGTGAAAGTACTTTACTTACAACATTTCAAGGGAATTTTGTGGAAAAAAATATATTTATTTATAAGAAGAGGCTGTTCAGGAAGATCTCGTAGGCTGTGTTTCTCATGAGAGAAAAGTGAAGTGTCAGAGCCACCTTCAAGGTTCACAGCAGGAGCATCATGAAGATGGGAACATAGTGTTCAACCCTATAAAAAAAAAAAAAGGTCAGTAAGAGCCTCTGTTGCACCCAAAGGTGGCATAAAGAAAAACAGTCGTAGCAGGTGGGGCTGGTACTCGGTGTTTTATAAGATTGAGCTCAAAAGGATTACCTCAACTTTCAATTTATTTCAGGTGTTGGATTGTAAAAGCACAAGTTTGTACCAAGAGTGGGTCCCACAGGAGTGGCTCAATACTGAAAAGAAACCCAACTGCAGTCCTTTAAAAGGGTTTTTAAGGTCATTAAGAGATGTGCACCTTCCCAGCTCCTCCTTTGCTATAGTGATATTTGGGGATATGTCTGAAGTCAAACCACATGCAGAGGCTGCAGTGAGATGAAAAGGCCATTGAAGAGATCTTTGAGTCAGAAAGGCAGGAAGAAATCTCAACCGTAGGGGATGGTGCTGGAATCAGGGATGGTGCCTGCAGGATGTAGATGGAGAATCAAAACCCACCTCTATATGGGTGGATCTTGGAGTGGTAGAACATGGGCTTGCTCAGCACACCAGGACAAGTGCCAAACCCAAAAGGATTTCAGCTGGGATGTGTCCAACTGGTTTTGGAGCTGATAGTATGGACGTGCCAGTTGGCTCCCAGGTTTAGGTGTGAACTTAGAATCATAGAATCACAGAATGCATTGGGTTGGAAGGGACCTTCCAAGGTCATCTAGTCCAACCCCCCTGCAGTCAGCAGGGACAGGTTGCTCAGCAAACAGGTAGCCAAAGAGCCTGGATGCAGCTCATCTCTGCCATGGAATCATTCNGGGGCTGTGAGTAACCTGATGCAGTGGGAGGTGTCCCTGGGCATGGCAGGGGGGTTGGAACTAGATGATCTTTGAGGTCCTTTCCAACCCAAACCATTCTATGATTCTAAGTCCATCCACATTACTCAGGTCATCTTCTCTACCACTGCGTGGTCCACTTAGATGGCACTGTTGTGTGGGTCCAGGGTGCTTCAGGATTATTTAAGAGGGAGGATAAAGCATTAATACACAAACCTGTGGTTTCAGGAGAAGCTCCTAGCCACATTGATGGCTTTTGACCTCTTCAGTAGTGGTGGAAGAGGTCTGATGTTGTGTGGCTACACCAATAAACCTGTAGGATAACACTTAACAAGCCTCTAAGATGTGAATGAGGAGCCTGCACCTAGTATGGAGCAGGATAAGCCACCTCTGGGGGGTTTTAAGCAAGAGAGACACAGTGGAAAGGATCATTGTGCTTTCTGAGCATGGGATGGAGTTTCTGGATGCAAAGCAGAGCTCAGCAAGCCCAACAAGGAGCAGCAGCAGTGATCAAAACAAGAGTCCTCAGCATTTTTCCTTGGCTCTGCCTCCAGAAATACCCTCCAGCATACCAGGAGGGCTCTCCAGCTGCAGATATATCCAGCCAACTTGGAGAAGCAGCTCCTGGAGTGGTGAAGGGTTGTGTGACATCTCATGTCTTTGGCCTGGGGTTGTTGAGAAGATGCTGCTGCAGCTGGCTCTAACAGGACCAACAAGCATCTCAATGGCCACCCATGTGAGCAGCAATGGGAAGCTCTGGATCTGGCAAGGCTTCGCCAGGGCTGGCAACCCCACCACTCATCCACGGCCACTTGCCACCTCCCTGGCTGAACCTCAGCCTCAGGTAAAACAAGAAGCAGAGTCAATTGGTTATGGGCCATGCAGTCATGCTTGAATTATATTTAAATTAAATTTAAATGTGTCTCAGTGGAAACATGATGGCTCTTCAGCCTTCATCAAGCTCTTATTATAGGATACAGGCTCCCCCTATCTAATAGTCTGCAAGGAAAATTCAGCCATGGATGACAATTCCTTGGGGGAATCACCCTTGGAAATTCAGCACAGCCTGTGGAGGCTGATATTGGTCCTCAACCCAACCCAGCAGCTGGAAACCTCTTTGTTCCTTGCCATGGTCACAGCCAGGATAGAGTGAACGGCTGTGATGCCTTCTGGGGCAGGAAGAAATTCCCTTCTCCCAGTATTGGATAGGTTCAGGACATCCAGAGGTGGGAGACAGCAGATGAGGAGATTCCAAAAGCTGGTGTTCTCCTCTTGGAGCTCTCTTCCTCTTCTCTTCCCTCAAACTAGCATTTTTTGAATGCATTCTTAGGTAGGATATCAATGTTCACCTACAGAGTTCTTTTGTTCAGGAGGTCCTTTTTTCCCCAAAGTGCTGGAGCAGCTGAGGCTTTGAGGAGCAGCAGATGCACCACCCATCTCCACAGAGCATCTTGTGTGGGTATGACTACACTTCATCTTCACCTCCCACAACTCATCGGCATTACGTGTTCACCTGAGGTTTGGATACCTCATCTTGTGACTTCTGAGTGGATACAAGAGGGAGGAGTGGGCAGAACACAGTTTGAATAAGTGACTTTTCATGAGATGTTAAAAATCTACGATGAGAAATATTGAGAGCAACCCTGAGGAGAAGGACTCGGGGGTGCTGGGGGTGAGGAGCTGGAGCTGAGCGTGGGCAGCAGGGCAGGGAGGGGATCCTGCCCCTCTGCTGCGCTCTGGGGACACCCCCCTGCAGTGCTGGGGCAGCTCTGGAGTCCTCAGCACAGCAGAGCCATGGAGCTGGTGGAGCGGGGCCAGAGGAGGCCCCAGCAATGCTGGGAGGGCTGGAAGGCTCTGCTGGGAGGCCAGGCTGGGAGAGTTGGGCTTGGTCAGCCGGCAGAAGAGAAGGCTCCACAGAGACCTTCTGGTGGCCTTGTGTAGGGAGGTTGGACCAGATGACCTCTAGAGGTCCCTTCCAGCCTAAAACATTCTATGATTCTATAAAAGAGGGACATTAAGACTGGAGAGAAGGAAGAACTTTTTTGGGCTGAGGGTGGTGACACCCTGTGCCAGGTTGCCCAGAGAGGTGGTGGCTGCCCCGTCCCTGCAACCATTGCAGGGGAGGTTGTTTGGGGCTCTGAGCAACCTGCTCTAGTTGCAGATGTCCCTGCTCAGTGCAGGGGGTTGCTCTAGATGACCTTTGAAGGTCCCTTCCAACTGTAACCATTCTATGATTCTATGAACATGGTGGTGACAGCTATCAAAGGGTAGTCACTGCTCCTTGCAGTGATACTCAGCTCCTGTTCAGAACCAGACTGAAGCTCATACGTTATATTAATAGGTCACCATAGAAATCTGAATGGGATTAGCTGAAGAAATTCAAAATTTGGGTCTAGACGGAGGACTCCTGACATATCCCATGTCTCTGTAGATGACTGACTTAAGCTTTGTTTGGCTATGTTTATTTTCAGAGCTTGTCAGAAATGCTCAAAGATTAACGTCCAAAGACATTTGAAAAGGGAGCAAGCAGAAAAATACATAATTCTGTACCATTTTTTCAACTGATAATCAAGGAGTTTTTTACAAAACAAAACAGGGATTGAAATTGGAGGTTTCTTCATAGGCAGTTTCCCTTGTGGTTTTTCCCCAGACCCTTCAGTGAAGAATGAATTTTTACCAAAATAAATATTTTCCATGGAAATTTGCCTCAGGTCATTAATCTTATACATATATATATATATATAAAATAAATGCACTTGTAGTGACAGCACTTGGAGTGACTCAGCCTTGCTCACAGTGGACATGGTGAGGTTCAAAATCAGATATACATCTGAAACTGGTAACTGCCCCTTGCAGCAGTTTAATGAGACGCACCAGCATTTCTCCATCACTCCTGAAGATCTCTAAGGATGTTCGGATATGACCTCAGCAGATCCACAAAGCTGCCTCTGCTGCTGCAGGCAGGTTGCCCAGGAGGATGACACAGGGAGAGCTCAGTGCATGAGAGATCATGGATTTACTAAAAGGAGCTAAAGAAGCAGCTCCCTCAGAGCTGGCAGAACATTGGCTCAAGCCCAGCATGGTCTGCAGGAAGCTCTGGGTGTTCACCTAGGACTGGTTCATCCAGTACTGGTGAGGATGCACCTCAAATTCTATCTTCAGTTTTGAGTTCTTCGCTCCAAGAAGGACCTTGAGGGGCTGGAGCGTGTCCAGAGAAGGGCAACGAAGCTGGGGAAGGGTCTAGAGCAGGAGTGTGGTGAGGAGCAGGTGAGAGACCTGGGGGTGTTGAGCCTGGAGGAGTCTCAGGGGAGACCTCACTTTCTACAGCTTCCTGAAAGGAGGTTGGATCCAGGTGGGGGTTGGTCTCTTCTCCCCAGGAGCAATCAATAGGACAAGAGGAAATGGCCTCAAGTTGTGCTAGGGGAGGTTTAGGTTGGACAGGAGGAACAATTTCTTGCTGGCAAGGGTTGTGAAGGGCTTCCAGTCCCCCCAGCATTGCTGGGACCTCCTCTGGCCCTGCTCCATGGCTCTGCTGTGCTGAGGACTCCAGAGCTGCCCCAGCACTGCAGGGGGGTGTCCCCAGAGCGGGGCAGAGGGGCAGGATCCCCTCCCTGCCCTGCTGCCCACACTGCTGGGGAGCAGCCCAGGACATGGTTGGCATTCTGGGCTGTGAGAACATGTTGCCAGCTATCCAATTTTCCATCCACCAGCTCCCCCAGGTCCTTCTCCTCAGGGCTGCTCCATCCCTTCATCTCCCATCCTCTATTGGTATCAGGGGTTGCCTCAACCCAGGTGCAGCACCTTGCGCTTGGCCTTGTTAAACCTCATGAGGTTCATTCCTCAAGCTTGTCCAGGTCCCTCTGGATGACATCCCATTTAAGGCCAGTCTGAGCAGAGGCCCGGAGATAAAACAGATGAATAAAAATGTCCTGTCCTGTACTGCCAGTGACACCCCAAATGTGCTGCCCAGTGCTGGAGCTCCCAATTACCTGCCAGAACAGCAAAAGGCAGAGCTGGTAATGACATCAGGTCATGGCATCCAGCATTTTTGGAGTGCTGTGGCCTCTCAGAAGCAAGAATGTGTCTCAAGTACATTCTCCTGGGAAAAGAAAGGTGAAGAGGTGTCTGTGAAAGCAACAGCTTCTTATCTGATGCTCTCTCTGGAAGCATCAGTGGCAGCAGCAGGAGCCAGCACTGCCAGCAGAGGTACCTTGCTTTGTGCAGGGTCAGGCACCACTTTGCAGCACTCTACACACATGGATTCACGTGTCTTTGCTCAGGATCCCTGTTGAATGAAAATAGATCAGCACCCACACCCAGCCCATCAGTCACT
Organism: Brachypteracias leptosomus; assembly: GCA_013401335.1. NCBI lineage: Eukaryota > Metazoa > Chordata > Aves > Coraciiformes > Brachypteraciidae > Brachypteracias > Brachypteracias leptosomus. The sequence goes on along the minus strand of VYZX01016957.1, from coordinate 21,283 downwards.
TTGCTAATGCAAAGCACTTTGGGGCATAGTATCAAGGCTCTTGCATTGCCCAGGGAAGTCGGGGAGTCACCATCCCTGGAGGTGTTCAAAAAACATGTAGATGTGGCACTTCAGGACATGGTCTAGTGGTCATGGTAGTGTTGGGTTGGTGGTTGGACTTGATGATCTTAGAGGTCTTTTCCAACCTTAATGATTCTATGACTCTATTAACAAAGACATCTCAAAGTATCCACTCTTTTTTCCACGTCAAGAGGTTGCCATCACCATGACAGTCATGTCACCAGTAAGGTCCCAGTCAGGTGGATGAATGTACAGAGGATGCATTTAGATCAACAAAGAGAAATATTATTTTGGGAGGACCAGATGGTTCTGGTACAGGTTGGGTGCAGAAGGCTGTGGTCAGGCTGCCCTGACAGTGCAAGGGGTCTTCAGAGGAGCACACTGTCCCCAACTCAGTGGGAAGGATGGCCAAGTGAGCTGTTCTGCAAGTTAAAAATAGTGGGATTTCTGCTTATGGGAAACTACATTTCAAGATACAGAGCCAGGAAACTCCAAAAAGCCCTTCAGTTTGCAAGAGGCCCTTGAATCCCTCCATGTGGTTTCCAAGAGCACAAACCTCCATCTTCTACAGGAAATAAAGAGCATTAGACAATGCCTGAAGTTACACACCTTGTGTGGTGCAAAGTCTGATGAGGGATGGTGGTGTAGGCTGTCAGCAGGTCAGATCTCACCCACTTTGAGTCACCAAGATCAAGACATTAAAGCACAGTCTGTGCAGCAGGCAGGACACACACACTCCTTACTCAAGTTCAGGGTCCATGGCTCAAACACAACCATGAGAGAATGTAAATTCACAGGTCTGAGATTATTCCACTCTAATACCTCCGTCTCCTGAGGGTGGCTGAGGAAAAGACACTTTCCACACAGTTTATCACAAGTATCATGTGGGGAACGGGTACATGAACATTCATTTTTCAGAAAGCAAAAGGGAAGCAGAAGAATTAATCTGGAGCAACATTAAGGTGACTATTTTTGCTGCCTGAATTTGCTGTTGGGGCATTTTGGGCTGAGAAAGCTAAAAGCAGTTGAGACAACACTCACTCCACGGCTACTAGACTGCAAAGGAGAAGAGGAGTGGACTTAAATGATGTATTTTTGGTGCATACAGTTGTCCATGCTTCTGGTGGCCACCAGCCCAAAGAGCCCTGGTCTATGTCAGTACTAGTGGTGGACATGAGCCACCAATGCTCAATTGCAGCTCAAAAGGCCAATCACATCCTGGGCTGCATCAAAACAACTGTGGCCAGCAGATCAAGAGAGGTGATTCTGCCCCTCATGAGACCTCACCTGGAGTATTGCATCCAGCTCTGGAGCCCCCAACACAAGAAGGATGTGGACCGGTGGGAGCATGTCCAGAGAAGAGCCATGAAAATGATCAGAGGGCTGGAGCACCTCTCCTATGAAGACAGGCTGAGAGAGTTGGGGTTAGTCAGCCTGGACAAGAGAAGGCTCCAGTAGGACCTTATTGTGACCTTCCAATACCTGAAAGGGGCCTACAGGAAGGCCTATAGGAAACCTGTTCTCAAGGGTTTGTAGAGACAGCTTGAGGGGTAGTTGCTTTAAGCTAGAAAAGGGTAGATTTAGCTTAAACATTAGGAAAATGTTCTTTAGTATGAGAGTGATAGATCACTGGAACAGGTTGCCCAGAGAGGTGGTGGAGGCCCCATCCCTGGAGACATTCAAGGTGAGGTTTGATGGGGCTCTGAGTAGCCTGACCTAGGTAGAGATGTCCCTGTTTATTGTAGGGCGGTTGGACTACCCTTTGGAGACGCCTTCCAACCCCATACACCCTATGATTCTATTCCATAATTCTAGCGTAGGACACGAGCTGGTGCCCAAGTGATGACGGGACGTCTCAGGGCACAACACAGGGACTGTTCTGATGGATGGAGTTGACGAGCCCAGGCTGTCCTGGGGTGGAGGTGGAAAGGTTAACGAACCCCCAGCGCACCCGGCGCGTGGCTCCACTTGCCCTTAGCGCTAAGTGCTCTCTCCTGGCTTCCGTTCCCCTTGTATCTCCCGCTAATCCTTCCTCTCTCATGCCTCCCGTAATCTCCTCAAGCCTCTGCCCCTATTGGCTGGCCATGTTTAATCCTATTACGGGGGATTGCTATTTTAGAAGTCTGGCTGAAGGATGCTCCCAGCCCTGCCCAGTGTTCCACCTGCGCCGGGGGCTTGCCGAGGAAATCGCTGACCCGCCGGCAGCTCCGGCAGAGGTTCACTCGGGGTGGTGCCTTCAAAGACTATTTCCGAGATAAAGCCGAAATCCCCCGGCTCTTCTTTAGCCCTTGCTCCATGCAGCCACTCACAGGGCTTGTCCTTAGGGACCTCTGCACTGCTGGGGGAATGGGGGAAGGGTTTGGTACTGCACAGTCATTTCCAGGCTGGTTTGCATTGCTATTGGGATGGGGAAGAGTTAAGTATAAATGTCAATGGGATCCCTGATCATAGAATCACAGAATGGTTTGGGTGGGAAGGGACCTTTAAAGGCCATCTAGTCCACCCCTCCTGCTCTGAGCAGGGACATCTGCAACTAGAGCAGGTTGCTCAGAGCCCCACCCAACCTCACCTGCAATGGTTCCAGGGATGGGGCAGCCACCACCTCTCTGGACAACCTGGGTCAGGCTCTCACCACCCTCAGCACCAACAATTTCTTCCTTCTCTCTAGTCTAAATCTCCCTCTTTTAGTTTCAAACCATCACCCTTTGTCCTGTCCCAAGAGGCCCTGATAAAAAGTCTGTCTCCAGCTTTCTGATAGGCCTCCTTTAAGTACTGGAAGACCACCACAAGGTCTCCCCAGAGCCTTCTCTTCTCCAGGCTGAACAAGCCCAATTCTCCCAGCCTGGCCTCCCAGCAGAGAGGTTCCAGTCCTCCCATCATTGCTGGGGCCTCCTCTGGCCCTTCTCCAACAGGTCCATGTCTCTGCTGTGCTGAGGACTGCAGATGATCTCAACACCTGTCCTGACCTATCACTGTGTTTCAGGTTAGACCCATTTCCATTGCATCGACTTTCCCCATAGTTGGAGGGGACCTGGTTTCAGCTCAGTCACATCAGCTGCTCTGCAGGCTACATGGAGGTGAAAATGGGGTTACTTCTCCTTTGAAAAGCAACCTCCAAATCTCTTGCCCTTACCTATGTGCTGTATAGGATGTCATGAGACAGAAAGCCAGGAGGCTTGTGCCCACATCTTCTGGCTTAGCGCCAGATTTGGACACCTCACAGGCAGCTCTCACCCTCCCATTTGCTCTCTGAGTAAACTCATACTGACTGCATATAAATTTTATTGATATTTCAAATAATACACAGGCACTTGTAAAGACCTGTGTAGGCACAAATCTCATCTAGGTGAGGCTTGTTTGTAGACATTAAGCAAAGCCTCCTCATTACCAGCCACTTCTCTTTCATATATTTAATTATGAAGAATTCTCAGACTCCCAATATTTCAATTAAATATATATATCTGTATTTGAAAACATTAGAAGACATGTGAAAGGAGCTACTGTCATGTCCCACACAAATTCTCTTCCAAATGCCACCGATTTCTCCCAGCTCTGTGTGCAACAAAAGAAGTGAAACAGCCACTGTGTGTTTTTCAGCTCACAACTGATTTCTAATATAGAAATAACACCCAAAACGCTCACCAAATTTTCCTCCCACATTGACTGATTTTCTGCTGACATTGCTTGTTGTTTCAGATTAGACTGGAAATAGTAAAACTTCTAATCACATAATCCAAACAGGGCAGGTTTCATCTCCTCTTGCTATAGATTTTCCTTCTGGTCTCTCATTAGAACCTGGATTCTAATGAGTTTGCTTGCTGGAAAATTATTTCCCAATTTAAAAACTTGATTTGGTCCTTATTTGGGCTCACAGGGGTGTTTTTTCATTATCCAAATACTCCTCCATGCAAATAAACTGACCTGTGGTTGAGAAGTGCTGCCAGGAGAAATCCCTCCTAAAGCAACAGCGAAAGATCTTTCAGGAGAACCTAAACCAGAGTCAGTTTAAGTGAATACACCTGATGCAATTGCAGCTTGGCAGAGCCCATCCCATTCCTAGGTCCTCTCCTGACCTGTGAACCACACAATATCCCACCCCCTGCCCTGGTTCTCCTCCCAGCTGCTGGAAAACCGAAGCAAAGCTGGAAACCTTCTCCTTCGAGTGTGAACATGGGCTGCAAAGCTCTTCCAGATGCCTCCAGGGACCAGCTGAGCCAGCACAGCGTAGCTGGGAACTCTCCATTTGCTGGTCCATGCTCTGGTGCCACAGCCCAGCTGTGGGATGGCAGGATCCCAGCCTAACTCCAAGGTATTAACACCTCTAATTTCTGATTTTCTTCCTCTCTTTGTGGCATTCATCAGGCTTTAGAAGAAAGGAGAGAGGAGGAGCACTCTGTCCGCTAATGAGCTCCTTCCCTCTCTAATCTCCCCTTTACTTTCTTCTCGCCTGTCCACCAGAGAATCCAGAAAAGCCAAATCTAAGAGGTCCTACGAGCATTCAAACTGCAAAAAGATGATGCCTCTCGCCATTAAGCGTGACTCCATTAGCAGGAAAAGTGCTGCACACAGGAGATGAGGACCTGGTGAGACAACAAGGTCCAAATGCATCTCCCCACCCTGTTTGGATGGCATCACTTTTCCTTTCTGTGTCATAGAATCAANGAAGCTCATGTTGAGCTTCTTGTCCACCAGTACCCCCAAGTCCTTTTCTTCAGGGCTGCTCTCAAGTCAGTCACTGCCCAGCCTACAGCGGTGCTTGGGATTGCCCCGGCTCAGATGCAGGACCTTGTACTTGGTCTTGTTGAACTTCATCTGTCACTCCAAGTCATTTACAAGACCACAAAAGAGCACTGATTTCAGATGTACAAGATTGTGTAAGTTCATCAGCACCAACAATGGCAAACACCACCTTTCCTCTTTCTTCACGGCTCACATGATTGACTTTGGCGTCCCTTCTTCCACCAGCACAACACTCCTCATAGGCACGGTCCTTCCTTGGTAGGACACAGCTCCTGCTCATGTTTTGGCCCAGCACTGGCACTAGGACAAACTCCTTCATGTTAACAACACATCACGTGTTGTCCAGAATTTATATGCACCTTGCAAACGTCCCCCAGGCATGCTAAGGGTCACCATGAATGATTTCTGGTCATGGACCAGGGCCAAAGCAACCAGCATTTCACAAGATCAAACCTAAAGAACATGCTCCTGAACAGAAAAAATAAAATATGAATAAGTCTAACTCTAACTCATCTTCTGACACAAACACCTCTTTGCCTAGATACAGGAGGAAGAATAAGTTGAAGCCTCTTCTGCTCCAGGAAACAACACTGGTGATTGGATTCTGACAGCCAAGCTCAGCGTATGGCCACAGGGGATGGAAGAGGTGGGAAGAGAAGAGAGTTTGATTTCCCAATGACCTGAAGCACAGCTTAAAGCCTTGCAGCTATGAGAGGGCTTCTTGAATTCGGCTCGTTTGGAACTAGGGGGCACAATCACCAGGAAACCCCAGGATGTCTTTTAGCATCCTTTCAAACTCCACTGTGATCAAGCTTCCCAGAAATAATGAGTTCCCCTGGATAAGTGGAGCAGGGGGAGCTGCTCGTCCACCTGCTCTTAACCCATCGTGAACCCAAAGCAAAACCAAAGCACTTGGCACTTGCCCCATCCAAACATACCCACCTCTGTGCAGAGCCATGTTGCCATTCCTGCTGGGCCAGCAGAAGAGGAGGTGCCAAACTTATAACTCCACATTTTCTCCACATAACTTTATAACTTATAACTCCACATAACTTTATAACTCCACATTTTCTCTTAGTTTAGAAATATTTTTCCCATTTTCCATATTTTCAGTGTTTCCTGTATCACCACCTCACAATTCCCCTTTTTGTTCTACAGCCTCGCCTGATAAACTTCTCTTGGAGGACACGCAGGCTTCTAGTCCAGCTTGCAAGCCATGCCATGGATCTGCTCCTGAACCATCTTCTGGGGATGGAAATCCCAGCCAGGAAGCTGAAATACCAAATTAGGTTTGAACTGCATAAGTAGGGTGGGATTTTTGAGCTTGTTGTCTGAATTTTACAATTTTATATCATCCTTTAACAGGAAGAAATGTCCTGACCACTGAGTAGGGGAGTCCAGTTTGCCTTCAGACCCTCAAGGCTAAACTTGCAGGAGCCCAGTGACAAGTCACCCAGACAGCAGCACCTCAGTCATACTTGAATGGGGACAGATCAAAGCAAAACCAGCTTTGGCTGTGTCTGCTAACAGGGAGGAAATATGGGTTGGGTTTTTTTTTGCTCTCTTGCATCATGCTCAAAAGCCTGGAGCAAAGGAGCATTTGCCTTGTCACATGTGATGCTCCTCTTCGACCAGCTGCTCCCTTGCCATCACCACCCTCAGAAGGAAAGCTCTTAAGAAGGGATGACCAAAAGCTGTGACTTCAGAAGAAAATGCAGGTCTTGCAAGAAAGCTCACAGAGCCCATGGCCATGTCCTGCATCTCGTGGTACTTGTGGCAGTGGGAAGGAGAAGATGGAGCTTCTGGCAAAAAAAAACCCACTATCAAAAGATGGGGATAATATGTAAACTTTAGCTAAAACGGGGGAAATTCTGACTAGAGAGAAGGAAGAAATTGTTGACACTGAGGGTGGTGAGAGCCTGGTCCAGGTTGCCCAGAGAGGTGGTTGATGCCTCATCCCTGGAACCATTGCAGGTGAGGTTGTTTGGGGCTCTGAGCAACCTGCTCTAGTTGCAGATGTCCCTGCTCAGTGCAGGGGGGTTGGACCAGATGACCTTGAGGTTCTTTCCAACCCAAAGATTCTGTGATTCTATGGTTCTATTAATGTAGTCATTAAAATATAGAATATAAGGAACCCTTCCCATGAGCTCGTGACCATGGTCCAGCCCCAGGGCAAGAGAAGAGTTTCCATCTCCCTTCCCCATGTGGGCCCAGTGTCAGCCCTGCTGCACCCAGATTGATGAGGCTGTGGCCACAGTTGGGTTTAGCCCTGAGTTACTCCTCCTTTAATTCCCTTTTACACTCCCAGCATGGAGTGAAACCTCCTGACCATAGCTGGTGGCAGGAAGAAGGGGTTTAAATCATAGAATCATAGAATGTTTTAGGCTGGAAAGCACCTCTAGAGGTCATCTTGTCCAACCTCCCTACACCAGCAGGGGCATCTCTACCTAGAGCAGGCTGCTCAGAGCCCCATCAAGCCTGACCTTGAAGGACTCATCTTGAATGAAAACAGGACAGCTGAAAGAAATATTTGTATTTTAAAATCCAAACATTTCAAGGTCAGGAGGTGCTGAGGGACTCACCACCACCAAGTGACACCATAACTAGGAGCATGAGATGCTTAAAAATTCACTTGTTTATGTGGGTGACCACCAAAGGTCTCATGGAGGAACACAAAATGTGCCACCTACATCTCCACAGTGAGGCTTACATGGCATGTAGTGAAATTTCTGCTCCTACATTCTAGGATCCATGGTGGAGACACAAATATCTCCATGGATTTGCATCTGAGTTGGGCCATGGTTACAGCATGGGAGAGCAGCCCCAGCAAATTCAGCTTCCTGCACATGTCCAAATTCTTCAGGGCAAGTAAAGCACAAGGATACAGTTAAAATCACCCTGCCCTGAAGAAGGAGGAATTTCATGTTTGCTAAAGGTCTTTCTGAAATATTACAACCACAAGTCCATGCAAAGTTCCAGGCTTAGGGAGAGAGGCTGGAAACTGTCTAGTGGAAAAGGACCTGGGGGGGTTGGTCAATAAGCAGCTGAAGATGAGCCAGTGTGTGCCCAGGTGGCCAAGAAGGCCACTAGCATCCTGGCTTGGATCAGCACTAGTGTGGCCAGCAGGAGTAGGGCAGGGATTGTCCCCCTGGACTGAGCACTAGGGAGGCTCAACCTTGAATTCTGGGGTCAGTTTTGGGACCCTCCCTCCCAGAAGGACCTTGAGGGGCTGGAGCGTGTCCAGAGAAGGGCAACGAAGCTGGGGAAGGGTCTAGAGCAGGAGTGTGGTGAGGAGCAGCTGAGGGAGCTGGGGGTGTTGAGCCTGGAGAAAAGGAGGCTCAGGGGAGACCTTCTGGCTCTCAACAACTCCCTGGAAGAAGGTTGGAGCCAGGTGGGGTCAGGCTCTTCTCCTAAGGGGCAATTGATAGGACAAGAGGAAACAGCCTCAAGTTACATCATGGGAAGTTTAGGTTGGACATGAGTTAAAATGTCTTTTGCAAAAGGGTTGTGAAGGGCTGTGCCAGGCTGGGCAGGGCAGTGGTGGAGTCCCCATCCCTGTAGAGGTTTCAAAGCCATGGAGATGTGGTGCTGAGGGCCATGGTTTAGTGGTGCCTGGCAGTGCTGGGTTAGTGGTTGGACTTGATGATCTTAAAGGTCTCTTCCAGCCAAAATAACTCTATGATTCTATAATGTCTGCCCTGAAGAACCTCTTTTCAAAATCCCTTTCTGCACTTAAAATGGAGGCCAAGAAAATGTCCCAATTGCTGTCACATCATCTCAAATCACTGCTGGGTTTTTTTATTATTATTTTTCACTTTGAGCCACCCACATCAGCTCTTGTCCTATGTTTTATACATGGTCAGCAAGAGACAATCTCTGTCATAATAGGGCAGGAGCACATCCAATTAAATTGGCAAACAATATTACATTTCCCTATTACTTTGCAAGGAACATCCTTTCCAGTAAAGAGAAGCCCAGAGGTTATATAAATTTTAAGGATTTCTCTTTCAAACTCTTACATGGCTGAGTCTGTGATCTCAATTTGAATTAGCTGGTACCTGCTGCTTGGGCTGTTTGTTGTTAGATGTCACCAGAAAGGCTGGAGCACAATAGACTCAAAAGGATCTGAGGTCAAAGGCAATAAAGTTTAAAATATAATCTCTTCTGGCTTGGAGATATTTTTGCACATCTATATCCTGAAAAGAAAACTCAGGAGAATAAGGCTTTCAAAGGCAGTCTGGGGAAAGTTGTGGGGGAAAAAGTCAATATATTTTGTAATGAATTCATTTAAGCAACTCAGGTGATCCTGTTGATTTGCTGCTCCCTGGACTGTAATTTATTAGAAATTGCTCCTGGTGTTTACAGGAGGCATAAAGAGTGGTTCAATGTAAATAAGGTGCTGCTGTATGTCTAAGTGTCCCTTCTGGTGAGTTAAATAACTTTGTGAAAAGACTTCTTGCCTCTATTTATTCCATTCCCTGCTCCAGCGTCCTCTTGGCTCAGTCAACCAGAGGAGGAAAACCAGATCCCATGTGAATATTAGACATTTCTTGATGGACTTGCAGTTCCAGATGGTTTGGAAAACCCCAAATCGTCCTGTGTCCTCTGCTGCCCTACCCACCCCCTTAACCTGATCACCTCAGGGACCTGGGCGCTGCTTTCTTCTGGGGTGAGATGTCACCATGTGAAGCAGAAATGGACCTTCCCCTCCCTTGACTGCTGCACCAGTGAGGAAGTGCTGAGCCCAGCAGATGAGAACCTTCTGCTGCTGGACAGGGAGGGGACCACAGCATGTAGACTCCACAAGATAGAGCATTATCCAAGAGTCACCTTTCCAGCAGGGTGATTTACTTCATACAGGACTTGCTTTCAAGGCAGAAATAAATCTGAAAATCTATATACAACCAACTCCAATTAATCAGACAAATCTTGCATAGCCACGGCAGATCAGAAGGAGTTGCAACACACAGATTGCTTAAAACATCTCAAAATTAATGGCAGGATCTATCCCTGAGCTGTAATTTTTCTTGGAGTGCTTAAAGGGGGTTGTGCAGACATAATTCTGCTGGGAACAGCCTGATCTGGGATTGGCATGATTGGTAACACTCAATTTTGCTGTAATCAGTTCTGGCAGGGCAAGGAGGAGCCCTGGAATGTGCAGCCTTGATGTGGAGCACGTTCATTCCAACAGGTTGGTTCCTCCACCATTGCTTGTTGAGCGTGATTTCGGGTCACACCCCCTCAGAGACAAACCCAACAGAGCAGGTCATAGAATCATAGAATCATCAGGGTTGGAAAGGACCTTAAAGATCATCTAGATCCAACCCCCCTGCCATGGGCAGGGACACCTCCCACTACATCAATTGCTCACAGCCCCAGCCACACTGGCCTTCAAAATGTCCAGGCATGGGGCTTCCACCACCTCTCTGGCCAACCTGGGCCAGTGTCTCCCCACCCTCATGGGCAACAACTTCTTCCTAACGTCTCATCTCAATCTCTCCATCTCTACTTTTGACCCATTCCCCCCAGTCCTACCACTACCCGACAGCCTAAAAAGTCCCTCCCCAGCTTTCTTGTAGCCCCCTTCAGATCCTGGAAGGCCACCAGAAAGTCCCCTCACAGCCTTCTCTTCTCCACACTGAACAACCCCAACTCTCTCAGTCTGTCCTCACAGGAGAGGTGCTCCAGCCCTCTGATCATTCTTGTGGCCTTTCTGTGTGTCTGTGTGTTTAACTGATGATTGACAGCCAAACTTTAAATACTAACACTTACTCCTAGGATTAGCCATGCCCTCCTGTTAATGCAGAAGCCCCCAGTCAGCTTTTATAGCAGGACATCCCATGTCTTCTCCCAGTAACAGTGCCAGGTTCCTCAAGAAAGCCCTTCATCTGGTCTGCTGTATATGGTGATCACCCTTCTCTCAGCACCAACGCTCAGCATAAGCTGTTTATCCCTTATGGTCTTCAAAACATAGACTTTTTGACTTATTTTCCAGTGTCATTAAATTATTTGGGTTGGAAAGGACCCCTAAGATCATCGAGTCCAACCATTAATCCAGCACTGCCAGGGCACCACTAAACCATATCCCTCAGCACCACATCTCCACAGCTTTGAAACCCCTCCAGGGATGGGGACTCCGCCACTGTCCTGGACAACCTCTTCCAGGCCTTGACAACACTCTTGGGTAAGATATTTTTCCTCATGTCCAACCTAAACCTTCCCTGGTGCAACTTGAGGCTATTTCCTCTTGTTCTATGACTTGTTCCTTGGGAGAAGAGACCAACCCTACCTTGCTCCAACCTCCTTTCAGGGAGCTGTTGAGAGCACAAGGTCTTGCAAGTGCAAGACCTGGCTCTTGGCCTTGTCAGCTTGGTGGAGGACAGCTCCATCATGCCCAAATCTCTGCCTTATTGAAAATGAGGTCCAGGGCAACCCTAATAACACAACTGCTGATATCTGAGGTTAGTGGTGGTCTCTTGCATCCCACTGCTGCTGGCAAAAATCCATCGTAGAGAGGGACATTGACTTGGGGAATACAATGGAGAGCAAACCAAAAGGATGTCGGGTAGTGGTAGGACTGGGGAGAATGGGTCAAAACTTGAGGTGGGGAGATTCAGATGAGACATTAGGAAGAAGTTGTTGCCCAGGAGGGGGGGGAGACACTGGCCCAGGTTGGCCAGAGAGGTGGTGGAAGCCCCATGCCTGGACATTTTGAAGGCCAGTGTGGCTGGAGCTGTGAGCAAGGTGATGTAGTGGGAGGTGTCCCTGGGCATGGCAGGGGGGTTGGGACTAGATGATCTTTGAGGTCCCTTCCAACCCTGACAATTTTTTGATTCTAAGAGACCCTGGGGAGCTGCTCCTGCTCACCCTTCACAGACCCAGCTGCTCTTTATAAAGAAACCAGGAGCTGGCAGAGCAGAAAAGGGAATCTGGGCAAAAATGATCAAGCAGCAGGTTCACCCAGAGCAGCAAAGCCTTGTCCCAGCAGCCCCACAAAGCTCTTGTGGCTCCCAATGGCCGGGTGGAGTGGTTGGAGTAGCTGCTGCCTGCTCTGCTTTCTCTCTCTCCATTTGCAGGGAGCCAGGAGAAATATTTCATCCTCTTTGTTGAGACAGTTTCCTTGCACTCAGGAAGGCAGGACAAGTGCATTTATGCTCTCAGCCCAGGACTTGCTGATGGCCATGAGAGGCAACTGGGGACTCAGACCGGGCTTGTTACAGCTTCAGAGATTCAGCCCTGAAGTGCTTTTGTGTTGGGTGAGAATGAGGAGAGCTCTCTCGTCACACAGCAACGTGCTGGCTGACCTCAGGTCCCCTCCAGAGCAGCCACGGCTACAGGAGAAGGATTTCTGCCAGGGTGAGGTGGTCTCTGGTTGCTTCTCAAGTCAAATATCCCTTTGGAGGTGTGGGGCTGCAGGTAGGTGGAATCTAGGGAGAGTCTGAACATGGAGAAAGTAGAAAGAGCTGGCTTAGGGTTAACTTGGAGGTGGCAAGACCCCGGCTTTGGTGACCACGTTGGTGATGCCCTCCCAGCAGAGCATAAGGAGCTGAAATGGAGTGAAGCATCAAGGTGGGAAGCACAGGCTAATGAACCAAAAATGTCCTATCCCTCACCTGAAAAGTTGGACCACTCTGTTTTCCACCTCTCAGTCACCCTGGCCAGTACCAGGGCCATAAATTGGATAAATTTGGATAAATTGTAGAATTTACATATGCATTTACTAATAGATAAACCTATGTCAGAGCCTCTTTCCTTGGCCATGACTCCGTATCTTTGGGGTGGGGGAGCTGTGACCATGGGGTGTATGTGCAGTCTCAACCTTTCCTTGGGGCCTTCAAATTGCTGCTGGCTTCAGAGACACCTCGGAGCAGGTCTTGGTGCTGGACATCAAAACAGCTGAAGTCTGGAGAAGTGAATCTCACCCCACCACGAGCAGAGAGACCTGGGTGATGTGTGAGCCTTGCTCTTCCTTGCTCTGATGTAAATTCAGAGCTGATCCACCAAACCCAGGAGGGTCCTTGAGCAACCCGGTCTAGTGGGAGGTCTCCTTGCCATGGCAGGGGGGTTGGAACTAGGTCCCTTTGAGGTCCCTTCCTGGTGCTCTGTTCATCTCTCTGGTCCCTGCACCAACTGCACATGTTGGCATCCCCTGAATTATGGAAAAGGTGCCATTTGTGCCCATCTAGAATATTTGCTATGAATTGTTGTGTTTCATTAATGGACTCAATAGGATCGCCGGGTCATGGTCAAAGATGAGGGCTCAGAGCCTGAAGATGGGGCTCAATTCTCAGTAGACTCCCCGGGCCACCCTCATTAAGGTGCTTCTCTACTCCAAGTCTCATTCCTGCGTATGCAAAATAGAGCTAATTCTCTGTGTTTTACTCAGTGTGCAAGTCTTAATTAACATGTTTGAAGAAGCCCTGGGAAGACCTCGGATGGGGAGTGGGTTTTACCATATCTGAACAGGCATCCATCCAGGTCTGGACCAGCAGCAGCAGCTGGCTGCCATCCAACCTCCCTCCTCTCCCCACGCTCCAGGGTTGTTAACATCCCAATCAATAGCACCACAACATAAAATTCAGCCTCAACTTTTCTCCACGGGTTCAGCTGCAGCACAGGGCTGGGTTTTTTCCCCAGCTCACACCCTAAATCCTACTTTTTGAGCTGTGAAGTGATATTAAGGTATTATTTTTATTCCCCATTGCTAGAGGGAGTGATGTGAATGCTAATGAGAGACATGTGCCCCCTGTCCTCTCTGGTAGATGGTTCATCTTCTCCTAAGCCACCTCTCCCACCACTGTGAGCTTTTCAAAATAACAAAGGGTTTATTCTTCCTTCCTTCAGCAGGATGACCTTTAGGGTTTGCAGCACAGCTCTGATGGATAAAGGGAAAGAGGAGGAGGCTGAGAAGAGACTTCATTGCTCTCTACAACTACCTACAAGGAGGTTGTGGTGAGGCTGGGGTTGGGCTCTTCTCCCAAAGAACTAATGACAGGACAAGAGGTCATGGCCTCAAGTTGCCCCAGGGGAGGTTTAGATCGGACATTAGGAAGAAAGTCTTTACTGGAAGAGTGGTCAGGCCCTGGAACAGGCTGCCCAGGGAGGTGGTGGAGTCACCATGCCCGGAGGGGTTCAACAAATGAGTAGATGTGGTGCTTGCAGGCATGGTCTGGGGGTCAGGGAGATGCTGGACAAAGGTTGGACTTGATGATCCTAGAGGTCTTTTCCAATCTTCATGATTCTGATTCTATGAAATGCAATTTCCAGGGGAAAAAATCAAAAGGAAAGGAAAGCTGTGATCCTCACACCATCACATGGTGCTAGGAACGGGATCTTTAGGGGGAAAAAAAACAGACTGTTGAGGAACTTGATAAATTTAAGAGCTGCAAGGTGCCACCACCACCCTGTGACATCACCAGGGGTGGTCCTTGCTGGCACAAGAGGATGAGGGATGCTCTGCTCTTGCAAATATTATCCTATTAATAATCAATAACCACTCACAGGACGAGATGATTCAGGCCAGATTGGGCTGTAATTGCTATTATTGTTATCCCAGTTTAAAACCAGTTCCTCTTTGCTTGTGCCATGAGTGATCTAAAGCCATGGGGGTTGGAACTAGATGATCTTTAAGGTCCCTTCCAACCCTGACAATTCTATGATGTATTTTTGATCTGCTCGCAGGCAGGGCACAATCCATCACAGGGCTGAAAGATTTTGAGGTATTGAAGTTCATGTGCTAAGTTCATGTTGATTGCTCCAAGTATCATCTCTGAAAGTTAACTGGAGTCAGAGCATTGATAATGCCCCAATTTCACAATCCTATTTCCATAGCGAGCAATGGAGTTTAGCAGGGGAAAAAAAAAAAAAAGAGCTCAAATGCTGTTTTTTCATCAGCCCTGTCAGGCTCGTGGCATTGGCTTCATCTCAGCACACGGGCCAGTGGGTGACAAATGGTTATGACATTTTTCATCTAAGCATTACCTCATGAGAGAAGTTTCCACCTGAGCATTACATCATGAGAGAAGCATCATCTTCTGCCCCATGGCTGCGTCCTCACCACATGGAGAGGAAAATGAGGGTGGGAGAGAAAGAATTGGGGGGTTTTTTTAGATATTATTTATTATTTTTATTCTCTTGGCAGAAAAAAGAAATCATCCTTTCAACCTCTCTCCTCCTTTCAACCTCTCTCCTTCTTTCAACCTCTCTCCTTCTTTCAACCTCTCTCCTTCTTTCAACCTCTCTCCTCCTTTCAACCTCTCTCTTCTCAACCTCTCTCCTTCTCTCAACCTCTCTCCTTCTCTCAACATCTCTCCTCCTCTCAACCTCTCTCCTCCTCTCAACCTCTCTCCTCCTTCCAACCTCTCTCCCTTCCCCCTGCTCGAAGCAGCATCCCCAGCAATATTCCCGTGGGCAAATGGGAAGCATCCCGCTCCCATTAAAGTGCTGGATATACAGGACCCGGATACAAACAGGGGCAACCTCTCTTTGTTCGGGGTCTGGCACGGCAGGGTGAGGACCACTCTTCCCAGAGGCCTTCTCCTCCCTCCCAGCATCACTGCAAGCTGGTGAAGTCCCCTTCATCCGCCCCCCCCAACCCCTCCTCACCCTCTGATTTAGCCCCGGCTTAACGCTGGAGAATCTGGCTTTAGGTTTTCACTGCAGCAATATTTTTTAAAGGTAATGGAAATGTTTCCTCGGCATTATCAGCTCAGGAAGAAAATCCCCAGAGTTTAGGAATAACAGATCCCCACAGCAATTTTGGTTTGGTTTTGTGTTGCCCTCTAAACACCCCCTCCCAGCTACTTTTCATCTGGGTTTTCTGACCAAATTTAGGAGAGTGATTTCTTCCCAGCCGGGATCAGGCAGAAGTTTTAACCTGTGTTTTTCAGGGTATCACAGGGGCCATTTCTCATTTCGGGCTCCGTGCACAACGAGCTTTATACTTCCATGGGTAAAACCAGTGATAATACAGCTCAGCCTTATTCTGGAGAGTGTTTTTAGCCCGAGCACCCCCTCCATACATTAAGTAATTCATCCTTATTGCCATTAGGAATTCAGATGCTATTTTACAGAGGGGGAAGGGAGGGATGTGTGCAGAGCGCGGCTTCAATTGTGCAGATATTTTTATTTATTTATTTTTTTGCTGTGCAAGTTGCTGCTTTACTCTAAGAAAACCCCTGGAAGAAACGTTTGAAGGATGCTTATGGGGGAAAAAAAGGGATTTTTAATATTCAGGCTTCTCCCTTCTCCTATGCAGCTCGTGCTGCCTGCCTGGCTGTGCAGCGCAGTGCAGGACGCGTTCGCCTTTGCATTAATAATAGTCCAATAAAACCAGACAATATTCTTGCTTAAACCCATTGAGTTATGTAGCTCCTAATTCTAGCACGCAAGCAACGGCAGAAAAGCAGATATTTCGTCCTCACAAAAAAAAAAAAACCCAACCAAATTCTGTGATCCAAATGCGAGCCGACATATGGTAAGAATTGCCTGCAGCCCTGCTGATTTACAGAACTGTTTTCGCTCACAGATAATTCATTAAAAATCATTTCATACTGGCTGTATATACATAAAATATATTTACTTGTGTAAATATCAGCCATGAAGGTATTGCTGATTTTTTTTCCTCTCTTTCCCCTTCTTTTTTTTTTTTAACTCTCTTTTCCTTTCTTTTTTTTCCTCTCTCTTCCCTTCTTTTTTTTTTTTTTTTTTTTTTTTTTCTTTTTTTTTTTTTTTTAAGCCGATGGGNTTTTTTTTTTTGACAGCCGATGGAGGGGAAAAAAAAATCTAGAGAAATGGTCGACATAGGGGAAAGCAAAGGTATGCCTGGCATTCATCCTGTGATATAGGTCAGGACTAAGGGCTGCCTAGGACAGGTTTTAAATCCGCTACCTGAACCATCTGCTCAAGGCTGGTTGAATCTGCGTATGGGAAACACACACTAGGCAGACATTTATACGGCACAAAAGGGGCTCGGAAAGTGCTTTTTTTACCTGATTCAGGGCTCTCACCCTGACCTATAGAACAATAGGAGCCCAGATAATGTATACGCCAGGAGATGGCCCCGTGCAGCCGAAGCTGCAGCATTTTCAAGGCCGGTGCTGCCAGAGCAGAGCAGCTCAGAAAATAAATAGTGAATTCCAGCAAGGCGAGGAGGGTTTGGGGGGTTTAAGCTGCTTTGCAAATAATAAAACAAGGGAGGCACAAAATGTGGAGGGGACAAATGGTGCGATGGGGTTTGTGGCTCCCAGGAATGACAGCTTGGGTATATTTGAGATGAGCCCTTAAACCTCACTACTACCCCTCACGTTTTATTCTCTGAAATATATATGTTACCCACAACAAGGCTCCATCCTAGCATTACATCTTTGCTTGCTTTCTCTGTGCTTATTCCCATTTAATTTGCTTAAATACGATGCGTTATGATAAACCCTCAGCTTGGAGACCTTGAGATGAATTTTCCCCCCTGGAGGAAAAAATCAGAAATAAATCAGAGTATAAGAGATTTGGGGTGGGGTGGGTTTTTTCTCCCCTCTACAATAGATTAAATAGTATTATTAAGCCTGTGGAAGGGAATAAGCACTTGGAGCAGGGATCTGCACCATCAGCTTTCACCCGCCACAAAGTAGTAAACAAAGCAATAATATTGGGGGGCTTAGAGAGGGCTGCTCAGGAGGGGGGGGGTAGGAGGTTAATTAAGATTAAATGGCTATATGGGGGAAAGGGGGGATCTCCAGGCTTGCATCCCACACCTGTGCCCAGCATGACATCAAGAGGAGAAAGTTTGGGCCCGTTTCCTCTGGAAATGGGTGCGATGCACACGCCGCAGAGCCGGAGCCGCTGCCTCCAGGGGAAATATTCTTATTAAGCTGCACCTGAAAGGGAGGGTAAAATAAACTCTCACTTTGCTATCAGAGCGTCTACATCAAGAAAGCTTCTCCAGCTCTATTTATACGCTGCATAAACCAGTCCCCAGACTGTTACCATAGATAACAGAGTTTTTTCTTCTGCTGTTGTCTCTACCAGCTCCTTTTCCCCCCCACTATATTTTGTGCCGTTCCTACCTATCTCCTCGGTGAGTAATTCGCCTGCTTTAAAGCAAATTACAACTTGGGTTTTTCAGGCAGAGGGAGGTTTTTGCTCCCATCCCTCTTGCTGAATTTTGCTCCCAGTTCTCTACATGGAAAAGAAATCCTGCAGAACTGAGGGGGGGGCTGTAGGTGACCGCATGGGATCCCAATACATATTTAACCTTCTTGCAGTCTCCAGGAATTAACTATTTAGGAGGTGAGCAGACAAATAACGCGGCCAGGCTGGTGCACGGTGATTCTTTCTGCTGAAACCATCCATAATTCTCTGTACAGAGCTTCTGCAGGAGGCATTGCCACAGGCTGGGATTTTATTTGAAATAGAAAATCTAAAAAAACGCAGCAGGTCCCTATTTTGGGGACCGCTGGATGCGGAGTTCCCTCTCCTAAGGATGGGGAGTTAATGGGATTTGTTGCTCCTGGATGGGGGGTGAGGGGGGTTAATCCTTTCCTTCATGTATATCCCTGCTAAGCTGGTTTAGGTCATGTTTAGAGTTAAAGTTTTTTGGTGAGGGCTCCGTCCGTCCATCTCCGCAGTGCTGGGCAGGGAGTTAAACCCAGCAGCACCTCTCTGGGATCTTTGCCCCCTTGCACCACCCAGAAATTCAGGTGAACCCCAGAAAATAAAAAAAGAAAGGAGGTTTATCTTTCACCAAAGCAGTGAAAAAACCCATAAAGGTTTTTAGAAACCCACCGTCGCTTGGGGGAAGCTCCCAGCGAGGCCCAGAGCCTATTGTTTGCTGCGAGGTGATTTATCGTGGAGAGGGGAGGGCAGAAAAGGGACTTTTCCCACCTCAGCTGGGTGCTCAGCACCCACCCACAGGGACCCGTTCCCCCAGACCCACCTCTGCCACGGGATCAGCCATCGTGAAGCTGATGGCAGGGCTGTAGCTTTGGGGTTTGGGGTTGTTTGCTGAAGCCCATCACCTTTTAGGAGCATTAAGTGGCCTCACCTGACCTCCTCCAGCAGAGCAAAGTTCTGCACCCTTCTTTAGGGGCATCCATCACCTCTACAGTTGCTCCTCCAGCGCTGGAGGTGGAGCAGAGAAGTGAAATGTCGTGAAAAAACCCCACAAACAAACAAACAACAAACCAGAACAACTCTAAATCCATCCAAATTTGCCTTGCACCCCTTTTCCCACCCCATCCCACCCAGGCATGGATCAGGGTGGTCCCAGGTGGGGTGGGCAGGAGGCTGGACACAGATGCTGTGGCAGATGGAGCGTCGCAATGCTGGTCAATCGGATCTCCAGGAGTTTTATCGTTTAATTTCTTAATGTGCTAATAGTGCAGAGGGAGGGAATGGATCACCGGTTAAGTCCAGGGATTGATGTTTTTAAGGGAGGGTAGTGTATGTTTTCAGGAGGGTTGGAGCGGGCTTTAAATGCTCCCAGGAAACGTGAGCAAGAGTGTGAAGTGGGAAAGACTCTGAAAGATCCTTTGGAGCATTAATCCAGCGCAGGTTTATAGTGCAGCGTCCAGCACCTGTGTGGGTGGGCTGAAATTCCAGCTGAAAATCCCCATTTTTCAAAGTCATTTGGAAATGGACATTCCAAATGTCCATTTTCCAAAGGTATTTTGCCCAACACTGGAGATGGAGCCACACTGAGGGCTACATTTACATCTCCAGCCACCCCATGGTTTGCAGCAGTGGCTCTATCTCCATGGCTTGGCTCTGTAGTCATCTCACTTGCATTTGAAGCCACAAAAGATGGGCAGCAAAATGTCCCCAAGGCCCTTGATCCTCAGTTTCCCCATGGAGGAATTGCATTTAATTCCTTTATATTGGGATTGGTGCTCGTGCACTTTCCCAAAGAGCTTTGGGATCCTCCAAAGAAGACTTTACCAAGAGATAAAGCACCACTATTTATTAAAAATTATATATATCAGTAATTTTGGAGTGATACTAAAATGACAACTTTTCACCTCCAACCAACTTACCTCCCTTGGAACACGTGTAGTTATTTTTAGGTAAATAAAATTAATTCTTGGAGACAGAAAGCTGAGGAGGAGACAAATAAGGTGATGCCGGGGCTGATGCTCGTGTGGTCCATGGCTCCAGCTGCGGTTTGAAGCCTGGTGGTCTCAGAGGGATGCTCTGGCTGTTGGCTTCTGTCAGAGAGACCTTTAAAATCTGGGCTCTACAGCCTCTTATTTGAATTGCAAAGGGTTTGAAGAAGGTATACGAGAAGTTGCTCGTTCAGGGTAAATGGGGTTTGGGGGGTTTTTTTTAAGTCATCTTTTTTTGGAATGTTATAAAAGGGCAGGCGGGGAGATTTTTTGCGCCTGGCCTGGTGACTCTCCCGAACAATTTTGAACGTCTCATTTCCAGTATTTCCTTGAAAACTCCTCCGATTCGGCGCATTAGAGGCCGTGTCATTAGCCTAACGGAAACAAAATGGTCCTACTGTTAAACAGCACTAAGAAGAAAAGGCCGTGGCTCGAAGATCTCGAGGAGATCACGGGGAGGGGAGGGGGGCCCCCAATTCACGTGGGGCTTATTCAGGTGCTTCTGAACACACACACACACGGTGCTCAGGGTATGAACTGTGTGCTCATGGGGTTTTTTCCCCTCAGCAACTTCTAGGCCTCGGTTAGAATTAAAACAAAAAAGGAAAGGCAGGATGTCTTTGCCTTCTTGCCGTGGGGAGGAATATACGTGCGATGCGGCGTGATGCTGAGATGATCTTTGCTTGTGCAAAGAGATCCCTGGAAAAGGGCACATGCCCTTGGTAGGAAATCAGTAATGAAGGATTTCCTGCCTTCAAAGCCTGCTTTAGCCAGGGGTTTAGCCTGGGCGACGCTGCGCAGCGCCCTGGCAAGGTTACAGGGGTTAGCAGTAAGGACTGGTGATGCTGGGAGTCTGTGGATACCCCTGGATATGGACGTATGGATGTATGGATAGCCACAGCCTGCTCTTCTTGCCACCAACTCTCCACCAGGACCTCACCACAAACAAAACGCACGCTCTTCTCCTTGAGATTCACCTTGAACGCAGTGAGACGGGGTGGGTTTGTTGGGGTCGGGGTTGGGTTTTTTTATTATCTCCCCCCCTTCCTCTTCGCCACCCCCCCCCACCTCCTTTTTCCCTGACAATTGCCAGC
>VYZX01016955.1:89153-139762 GCA_013401335.1 Brachypteracias leptosomus | reverse complement strand
AGCTTGGTGTCATCTGCATACTTTCCATATCACTGACAAAGACGTTAAACAGCACTGGTCTCAGTACTGATCCCTGAGGAACACCACTCACCACTGGTCTCCACTTGGACAACAAGCAGTTCACCACAACTCTTTGAGTGAGACTATGCAGCCAATTCTTTATCCACTGAGTGTTTCATTCATTAAATCCCCATCTTTCCAATTTAGAGACCAGGATGACACACAGGACAGTGTCAAACACTTTACACAAGTCCTGGTACATGCACATATGTGCATGTGCCTTTTCACTTATTTGCTATTTTTCAGTTTTCCTGTTCTAGACAGCTTGCCCACCTAGTGGGCCAAATTCTGCACATTCTTTTCTTGATCACCTACCCCACTGAGCACTGCATGGTGCGATCCTGGCACTTGGCACACAAGAAGGGAAAGAGTCTCAACATTGGGCAATGGAAAATTGTGCAATTTTGAGCAGGACGATTTGCATGAACTGTGAACCATCTGGTCTTCAATCATTTTGAAAATTAGAGGTAGATACAGATTTTCAAAGATATTTACCTTAATAAATAAAGATAGAGATAAATGTCCATGAGCAGAGATAAGGTGCCCTAGACACTTCATGAAATTGCCTGGGAAATTCCCACTCTGTTAATAGGAGTTAGAGAGCTAGACACTTATTGAAATCCCACAAATCAAATACCTTTGTAGTCTTTGTTTCCTGATCCCTTCTGCTTTCATGTTCAGCTGTACAAACACTCTCTGTACGGATATAAGATATACAGCTCCTTCCCCAACAACCTCCTTTGGGCTCTCCTTCATTACTAAAACTGAGGAAATGACAGAGACCAAAGTACAGACTGAAAAATCTGCATTACTAGTAAAGGGGATATTGTACCTATCAAACATATCCAATAAGGTTTCTCTGAGACAAGGCAAAGTCCCATACCTGTTGATTAGAAAAATAAGCATTCTTCTTGAACATTGACTGACTGTTAAAAGGAAATTTTAGCAAACACGCAGAAAGACTGAGTCTTAATCGTGTTTCAGAGCATGACGATAAAAGCGTCTGAAAGAGAACAAAAATAGGTTTGACAACAGTGAATAAATGCTACCAATAATCCATACCAGCACTAGATATGTATTGAGTTACATATCACAATTTCTCTTCACATCTGCTTAGTTTGAAGGCAATACAATAGAGAAAGAGCTGTCACAGTCATTCAGTAGTTGCAAAAATCTTGAAGTCGTGCTTTGGTGTGCTTTATGGAGCATTCACTCCAGTGCTGCTGAGATTTATTTCATCAGTTGGCAAAATAGTCATCATTTGATGGTTTGGGATGTCTGAAGGAGGAAAATATTCCTTTTAGGCTGTTGTATAGTGGTGTATTTCAAAGCTCTATTAATACTTTACGCTCCCCACTGAGAGGCCATATAGCTGAATTTTCTATTCCTTTTGCTTTTTGTACATTAGCTGGTGTATGACAGTGCTGTAATATGACATGCACCCAATGAGTTTGTCACCTAGTGCCCAAGGGACGTAAATCAGTATTGTTAGAATAAAATAGACTGCTTTGACCATAGAGTGTAGGGTACAGAAAAGGCAATGGGATGGATTTGCTGGAAGGAGCAGGGAAGGAGAGTTCTGTCGCCAGCAGGCTAGGTTGTGTGGTGGGAGGCCCACTGGTCACTCCTGCTCTCCTTGTCCCCATAGCCACCTCCCCATTTCCACCCAGAATGATGCATCTGGTGCTGTGTCCTCTCTATGCCTTGCTCCTCTTTCTCTGTAACCATCAGCCCGCGTCCCCAGCAGTGAGCTGCCAAAAGCTCTGCACAGCACTGGAATAGACATCTTTCCTGAATCAAAGTGAAGCTCCCATCATGGGCTATGATTTGCTCTGGGAATAGGGATTTCCCCAAGTAATGGCAATGGGAAGAGCCCCAGGTGCCCAGGTGGATGGGCTCAGCTGGATCCTTAGTTTTTCTGTGATGTCCTCAGAAAACTTATTTGCATTACCAGCATTATGCTTCTCTTCACTTCAGACAGTTACACTCACAGGAAAATTTGGGCTGAAATTAGCTCAGAGATCATCTGGCTAATAAGCACCAAGAACATGGTTTGATGTTTCATTGTTGTTGCAAGAAGATGGTGCAGGGAAAGGCTGTTCACATGTGCAAAGTAGGAGGAAGTGCAGTGAGTCAGAGAAGGCTCTCTCCTCCTACTCCCAGCCTAGGATTTCTTAGCCAGGGAATGAACATTGCTGCACGACTTCCAAAAATGTCTCTCATGAAAAGGAGGGAGACTGAAAGAGCTGTGACTATTTTATTTTCCTCTTATTTACCTTTCTCAAGTGCTTAACATAATGTCCTACCTCTTTTCTCCCCACAGAGCTATCTGAGCTGTTTCTCAGTGGTTTCTTCACTGAAGATTTTAGCAATAAGTAGTTCGAGGGCATTTTGTGGCTCTGAGGTCTGGAGCCTCACCCTCTGCTGCTGAGACTCAGCACACTCCTACCTAACACCTTTTGGGCCGAGATGAGAAAGCAGTAAACTGAGAAAAAATAAAATAAAAATTACTTTTTAAAGAAGAAAATCTCGGTCCTAAATGCTACTGAATGCACTATCACATTCAAAGGCATAATTCTGTCTGTTGGGGATTGAAATATTAACTACAGGTATCTGTTTAAAAACTAGGCAATAAAGAGTTGGATGCTCCTCTGTCAGCTCCATTGCAATAGGTTTGGAAAGAGCTTCTTTATTGCATATCCGGAGATTAAGAGCTGCTTTCCATCAGCATAACTGCAGACTACAGTCTGTAATTGTTTTTTCAGTCTCAGTTTTAAAAAGAAATTACAAAATTGAAAAACAAAACGAGGTGAGCTGTACTTCAGTGATCAAACAGTTCTATGATAATTAGAACTTATTGCGATTCATACCGTACAGTTTTATTTTATTACCTCTTAGATTAATACACACTAGAAGGATGCAAAATTGCTATTATGAGATCAGTTTAAGGAACCCAGTATTATTACCAGTACAAAAGTGACTCTTAGAACAGGTGTCTGCTAACATATATTGTATCAGATGGAAGAATATCTGAGCTGGCCAAATCAAAACTAAACTAAGGAGACTTAAAAATTCCTCCTTCAATATAAACTAATCTCTAATTATCTCGATATTGCTTCAGATTTTAATAGAAGTCTTGAAAAAGTTGGAAGAACCAAACTCTGATAAAACCTAATCAAGGAAATGCCTTTAATAGTAAAACAGATATTTTTCAATGTTTTTATATAATAGGCTTTGTAGAAGTTTTGGTCTAATCCTATTTGGAGACATAATGGAGTAAAGAAATGAGTTAGTTTTCTTTCCCACCTGAAAGGAATCTATTGCCCCACCAGAGCATGCGATCATTCACCTTGTACATCCATCAACTCTGCAGATGCTGAAATAAAGGTTGGAATTTTTTTGCTTAGCCTTTGTTTATTTGCTTTCACCCAGTGATGAACATTGGCAAAGAAGAGCTCAGGTAAAGCAGACATGCTGCTGCAGGAGAACACTGCTCTGTGCAAGATCATGTTTCTGCACTTAAAGGAGGTGATTGAAGCCTTTGGACCCACTCCAGGTCTTGCCAAAATAATGGTAGAGTTCCTCTGGCTGTAACAGCAGGAACTGTACAGGACCCTTGTGTTCCAGTGCAGCAGCCTGGATCCATCAGAGAGCAGTAAATACAATTTGTCGTCACTGTTTTTCTCATCAGTTTTCCCTCACACTTTTAGTGAGAAAAACAAAGGGGAAAAAAGTCTTGCTAGTCTTACTACTTTCTACTGCAGACATTTTTATATTCTTTTTTAACATAAGTAAAACTCAAGATTTCTCCTTCTTGAAAATTACTGTCATGATGGAAACCATTTTTCTAGTTTGCTAATGAGATATATTTTTCATCTTTTACTCTTTTGAATCTAAATAGTTTTTATTAGTATAATCTATCCTCTTTATCTTGCTTCCCACACACAGAGAAAAATATCCCACAGAGAATAGTGTTCATATTCATTTATTAATTATTTTGAGTTTATTACTGCATTTCATACTGTGTTTGGCCCCACAAAATGAAACAATGTGATGTACTTTGAGTTCAAATTACATTTAAAACCTTTCACACAAAAGCAGCTAGGCACCTAACTAGATGTGCCAGGAAGAGCATCCGTTTTGTCTATATTCATCTGAAATTATGGTCCACACTTCCAGTACAAAGGGAAACTTCATTAAAATAAACTTGTTTTATTCCCACATAGTAGATACAGTGTTTTACATTTCATAAATTAGTCTTTAACTTGCCTGAACAATCTCTCTTATATGAGTAGTTCAGATGAGTTGGGAATGCTCATTTATCTGGCATTTATTTGGAAATCACAGATCATGGTCACATCAGTTGTTAATACCTCAAACAGCATGTTTTATGTATCTTATTTTAGCAGATTTTTTTTTTAATATCATTGTTGTCCTTTATGCTTTATATATGATGATTAACACCCCTTCTCCTCAGACATTAACTAATTTATCAGATGACAGACATTACTGTATAGGACCACCATACACTGAAAAATTACACTCACTGCAACAGAAGCAAGTATCTCCATGCTAATTATCACTAGTGACAGTTTTTCTTTCTAGAAAGATAATAAGGCAAGTTTTGCTTTCAATAAAACTAATGTAAATGCATAATAATTCTGGCATATCTGCAATGTGGTTCATCCAGATTTGCATAACCATACCTGGACTGCACTTATCTAGTAGAACAGATCTCTTGACCCTGCCTGGATCCAGAACAGCTGCCCTGAGCAGTATAGCTGATTTCAAACTTAGAGACAAAATCTTTCACCTCTGATCTAAGAAACAAGTTTAGTGAATTTATTTTTTTTTTTAATGTAGCCCATTGTGTCTAATAAATATTATTTTTTAAATCCATGTTCTATGTTTTCCACCTCCTTAGCTGACAAGAAGCAATAGAGGAACAGGGACACTTCTGGCAGTCAGAAATCTGACTGCAGGGATACAAGCTGAACTCATCACCGTTTTGCTCTTTAGAGATGGAATTGTAAGAAAGCTATTTATGTGGGCAAATCACTGTTAAAATGAGATGTGATGAAATTTTTCTTGCCATTATTTAGCTTATCAACTAAAAAAATTACATGCTTCCACAAGGACTTTTTTTCTTTCCTCTTTTTAACACTTAAAATTCTACTGCAATATAAAGGTGAAGCCAATACTTTACAAAACAATTTGTTGAGTGTTGCCACAGACTAAGGATAAAAAATCAGAGCAGATTTTCATTTTTATAGTCTTTGATATTGTTCTTCACAAGATCTCACTAAGAAAAGAACTGGAATTACAGGTTGCAATGGAAAGTTAAAGAGCGGTAATGTTATTTGTAATGGAGTTCAGTCAAATCTGCTTATTTCAGCAATCACTGCTCAGCAGCAGGTATGACTGTCCCATGCAAATCACTAGTCATGAGCTTCAGTGGCATCTTGCCTATGCAAGACAAGATGAACCAAAACACTTATAATCACAGCTTCTACCCTTTGCAGTAGAAATTTGCACTGTGACGCATGATACGAGCTGCTGGACACTGGCTACTATAATAAAAGTTAATTCGCAGGATGATATGGGCTGTGCTAATTTTCATCGTTAGCAGAATGCTAACAAGTTGACCCAGCCTTGGGCCGGTGTTGTTTCATCAGCAAACAGACAAAGGAAGTAAGTCATGAGTCATATAAAATGCTGTAGATGATAGAGAATTATTTAGATTAGTCAAAGCCACAGGTGTCTGGAGGGTTATTAGAGTAACTTAAGAACAGGAAGCAAAGCAGCACAGCGATAGCTGAAATTCTTTGTAGCTAAAAAAACCCAAGAGACTAAGGCGTTTACCTGGAAAGAAGGCAAAATTTCTACAAAGTGGAATAGCTTTACTAAGGGACTGAAAGAAACTTCCATGGCCTCCCTGATTCCTCTTCCCTGCCCTCTAGTCCTCCAGAACACTCTATAGCCTGCTCACAAGGAAGCCTGCAAGAATTATGGATGGTTTAGGTTACATTTCTTTGTGATATCAGGTAGATAAGAGATCAAAACCCAAGGCTCTGGCATTTCACTGAGTACCACAGCAGTAAGTCCTTGGACTTTGAATTATGCTTTTATGAAAAAAAAAAAAAAAAGAAAAAGCATGTGGAGCAGCGACATTACAAAGGGCTGCAGCAGACACTCCTGCATCCTGGATGGAACCCAGTCCATCAAGATGGCTCTCACTGAGCCTCTGAGGTAGCAAGACCAGAAGATCATCAAACTCTTGGATCTCTTCCAGGACAGTAGCTGGTTATCACATTGTTCAGGTGTGTGACCAGGCACACAATTCTGAGAAAGTCAATTGAAATGGAGCAGCACTTCTGTATCCTACTCCAAGATACTCCTACAAAAGTCAAAGATCCAGAGAGGTAATGAATAATAGGCCATTTCTCAAACATGTTAATAGAGATTATACCCCCCAGGGATGTTGTAAAAAAAGATGGCCATCCTTTACAGTTAGAAAGAGTTTAAATTGAACTTTGACTTCCACTGTGGGCTTATGTTTAAGCCATGGTCAGAAATCCACAACAAATGCAGCTAGGGTCCCCTAAATGATAGTGCTAAATACGGAAAAAAAAATATTCAGAGGGACACTCTGGGCTGCTGCTTTAAGCAGTATGGCCAAAATTCACAAAAAGCATCCATGTGTGGCATGCACTGTCTCCTCCTGGGATGTTAGACTGGCCCTGTTTTTCTTTGAAGGCTGGTTACCAGAGAAGAGGTTTGGTATGGGACAAACACTCAAAACTGTATCACTAGTTACCTGCCATTTTCTGTCACAGAGTGTGCTTATTCATCTGCACTAAGCAACTTGTTAATTGAAATAAGAATGTTTTTTAAGAACCAGAAATGGATTGGTAGAAAGACTATGGCAAGCACAGCTGACAGCTTTAACTGAAAATCCAGTGGTAAGAGAAAAATCAGTAAGAAAACCAAATCTTGACTGGTTTCCCCGTCATATTCCCTCTCTGAAATGAGAATAAAGTACACATCTGAAATTTTCTAACTGAAAGCCAATGCTACTTCAAGCAAATAGGCCGCTATCCACACAAAAGCTCTTCAAATAGTGCAACATCAAATAGGAGACCCAGCAGCAGACAATCAGCTTAACTAAGCACCCCTTGGAGAGCAGCTCCTTAGGGAGAGCCAGTTGAGCCATAAAAACTGCTGGAGATGAATGACATCAATGCAATTTACTGGCTTTCTTCACATAAAGACCTCAGCATAAGGAAATGATTTAAGAGACAAGTAAACTCTGCTAGAGTCATAATTAGTAAATAATAGATCCCACTACACATATTGGTGTATACAACTAATTCAGGATAATGACAAAACAAGTTCTATTTTTTCCCCAAAAACATTTTATTAACATTACTTATGAATTCATATTTAGTAAAGTATTGTAGGTGAAATTAACTGAAATTCAGACATGGCTCAAATACAAAACATAAAAGAAGGTGCAAATAATATCACCATAGGCATAATCTACCATAAGAAATACAATAGTGCCTCAAAAGAGGGATTACTTGAGATTTGCAGAAGCTTCTGCTTTTCTGCTTTAACAGCCACCACATAAATATAGATATTAAGATCCTCAGCAGATGTAATCAGCATAGCTTCATTAAAATCCATTAAAATATGCTGATTTATGCCATAGGAGGATCTACAGAGTAACTTATCAGAAATTTCAAATGTCATTAAAGAGTAATGGCTACCTTTTCATTTTTATACTCAAGTAACTTATCCATTGCCTTTATCAGAATGTTTATCAAAGTATCCTTATTCCAAATTTTCCCTTCCAGAATGAGCCAGATTTAAGTTTAGACTTCCTTTACTGTTATGAAAGCTTCTGGAAGCCTTGACTATGAACATAACTGTAAAGGAGAGTCTAGTTAAATGACAGTGCAAAGTATGTGAAATGGCAGGGCAATAAACCTCTGAACACACTTTTGAAAAGTTCCTTTTCTTTAGCAAGCAGACAATGCCAAAAAAATCCATGGCAGAGATTTAGCTTTGTACTCTCCTTAGTTATACTAAGAGACAATTGATTTTACAAATCTTAATTGATTTGTAATAACTGAAATATTCTCCCAAGGCAGTAGTAGTAACATTCCCCCATAAAAACATGGAAATCTAAATACCTGGCTTTGCCAAAGTATTACTGCAAAAACAACAGAGAAGAAAAACCAAACTTAGGTTCATTCTTCTTCTATTAAGTGCAGTTCTTATTAAAAGTTGGAAATAAAAAGCAGTTCTGAAAGACAGAACTATGCCGGTGTATAAAACTGTTCAGAAAATATTTTACAAAATAAGAAAGTGGAATCAAAAGAAGGTGTTTCAAACATCCAAGTGCACATCAGTTTTAAGACTTCGGGTTATATGTCTGAGGTTTTTTAATCAGTTTTATCATTCTTCTGCGGAATACACTTGTTGGCTTGTTGATTCTTGGTTTCTGAGTCCCTGCTAAAAAAACGAAGCAGTTAGGGCAACAGTATGAAAAAACTGTTACTACTCTTTATTCTTTGGTTTGGGGTTTTTTTCATGTCATACTGTTTAAGCAGTTGATCCAATAACAACAAACATATCAGAAACTGTAAAATCTGTTCTAGACACACTATTCTCACACACCGTAAGATCTCCAATGTGTCCACCCTTGGCACTGGAGTGCTACTTAGCTGCTCTTTTCTTCATCAAAGTCTTTTCCAGCTGTCCTGCAGTGACAGCAGAATGGAAATGAACACATTGCTCTATCTGCAAAAAAAACCCCCCAACCCCAAAACCATTACTGCTTTTCTCTGAACAACAGTGGGGTAAAGTCTAAAATATAACCGGTGCCTGTGGGAGATGAAAAGGTAAAATTATTTGGGTTTCTGCGCAGAACTGAGTTTCACACAGAAGCTGCAGAATGGCCAAAGACAGTCGGGGTTATCTCCAGAAATGCTTAAGAAGGCTGCATGAAAAGTGTGAGTGCAGTTCAGAAAACAAGTACTTTGTAAATTTGACTCAAAATCTTTGTATTTATGCTTCCTATTTACCAGCAGGCAGAGCCCTTGTGGCTAGTTCCCAAATCTTTTTCTGTCACCCCAATGTATTTGTTTTCTTTTCCAGTATAAACTTTTTAAATGAAATTAATCAGAAACCTTTTCATTCCAAAATCTATAGATCAATTTAAACAGCAGTTGTATATTTACACAGAGAAGGTCAACTGAATTCAACCCCAGAATTCAAAAGGTAACAGGAAAGATGCTGGAGAGGGAATTACAGGAGCAGAAGAGAAGGAGTGGCTTAAGCTGCCTGAAAGATTTGTTTAATGTTGCTGTACACTCCCAAGCTATAGAAATGAGTATGTTTAGCACAATGTTAATTAGCAGTAATTATGCCCTTAACTATGGGCTTTGGTTGTCCAAGCCTTACTGAATTGTGAAATC
The DNA here is from genome assembly GCA_013401335.1 of Brachypteracias leptosomus. Lineage (NCBI taxonomy): Eukaryota > Metazoa > Chordata > Aves > Coraciiformes > Brachypteraciidae > Brachypteracias > Brachypteracias leptosomus. Next base: position 130,220 of record VYZX01016955.1, on the reverse strand, counting down.
CACAAATTGGTGAAAAACCTTATTATAAGCCTTTATGTTAGGCTACCCAGTGCTCTAGTTATGAGACAGATAGCACCTCCTTACTCCTTTCTTCCACAAAAGAGTGAGGAAAGGAGAATCCCCAGGTGGATTTAGGGACAAGATGCTGAAGAGGTAGTTTCTTTTCTCCTCTCTGCACACTCTAGGCTGAATCCTGGCCCTACCATTTCCCAGGTAGTAATAGATGCAAATTACATAATCACAAGCATCTGAGATAGACTTAGAATGCTATTAAAGACTCTTATAACACTGGAATGGCAGAAACACACTCAGACACACGCTCACTCACAGAAATACTACTGTCATGACTAACTGGCAGACAATATTTTAACTTCTGAGGACTCTGCTCAGGGTGCAATTCTTGCCCCAGCCCTGGATTTCCAGCTCAGAACTGAAGAATCATCTCCTGACTTAAGCCTTCTGACTATACATCTTAAATACTGAAGTACTTGGACCTTATGCATATCTCATGTTTAAAACAGAGCTACTTTTTGGCTTTTGATTTTTTTTTCCAAAGGCAATGTACATGACAGATAGTATCAGGTTTTTAAATATTGTGTTGTGATTGCTTTCTGAGTGCTCTGGGGACCAACATATAATTATGCTTTTCTCTCTCACACTGATTTACATATCAAATGAATTAAACTAGTATATTAAAACTTGCAATAGCTAGTATGAACTTATGACTGTGGGTAAAAGCACAACTGTTCTGACTTAGAAGCACAGCCAGTAGCTGATCGAAATAAAACCATTAAGAAAAATCAGTTGTCATCCCAAATCCTTCCCTCCACAGTCACGGAAACAGTTGACTCAGCACAAGCACTGATGTAGAAATCTTTAGGAATGGGAAAGGGGAATGGGAACAGGCAGCAGGGAATGAAGGGAGGATGGTAACTGCTGAAAATGCAAAGGGAAAATGTAAATTGATTTCACAACTCACTTTAATCCTACTTTAAATTATCTAGAAGAAAATGATACCTTAATCAGTGTTCATGCTGGTACTGAACAGTTTAAGGATTGATTCCTTGTGGACTCTACTAAGTTAATTAGCCTCTTTGTGTGCCCCTCTCTATACTACATTCAAACATAGCGTAACCACCTCGCATCGCCCTGTTCTTCTCAGAGGGATTTAGCATTGCATCTCTTTTTTTCCTGCCCTTGAAAACATCCAGTCCAAAATGCAAAATGCAGACACTTATAGAAAGCAAAGGTGAGTGAAAGAACACTGCGAACACCTTGTGCTGGTATTTGGATTGCTTTATCTGCTTCTGACTTACAAAAAAAATCTTACCTTTTCTGCAGACACTGTAGCAATCCGTTTCTGTAACAAAGTTATTGGCATTTCCACCACAGCCCGTATATTTGAACTCCTTACATGACTTAGTCTTGCTGTCATAGTAATAGCGAGGCACAGAAGAAGAACACAATCCTTCATCCTTTGGGCTATAGCATAGCAAGGGACCAGCTTGAAAAAAAAGGAGAGAGAGAAAGACAAATTGCATAAATATAATCTCTATGCCCAGCTTCTTAAAATTTACCCTGCAATAAATTTTGTGGCTAAACAGCTCTTGTTCCCATTGAATTGACATAACTGTTACCAATTACTTCAGAAACTTAATACATCTTATTCCTGTGAGTTATGAATTTGAGAAAGCAACAGACAGTACCAGAAAATAGGATTATTACCCCACAAGCGAAATTCATCAGTTTTCCCCATTTGTGATACCATACATAGGACAGCTGACATATTTACATAGTCTGGCCAGAAGTCTTATTTTTTATATACAGGAATACAACACCAATTCCAGTGGGACTACCTCTGTAGAGGAAAAAGGCACTATTTTGTTTATCCTTTGATTTTGCCAGCAAATACTGCTCATTTGCAGCAAAAGGTACAAACCCCACCACTTTTCTCACAAGAGTAATTTTACCTCAACAAAATTTTACTTTTCTTGCTGGACCTTTTATCAATTTACTGGATGTGCAACAGATAAACTAAAAATAATTCAGCATTCACATGAGAAAAATCTGACAATCTGTCATCAGCCAAAAATAACTGTCTCATCAAACACTAATAAAGGTTAGACAATGACAGCTTTTATACACTCTGGTTGATCTCTCTTCTTCAAAAATCCCATCTTGCACTGGATATTAACCTGCTGTTTATGACAACACTTAGCTATAGTCACCTGCTCCTAATTGCCACCTCAGTGAAGAGTCATGTTAGGCAAAAAAAACTTTTATCAGAAGTTGAACTGGCAAGTGTCAAAACCCCAAGCCACCCAACCCCATCTCTCAGACCTGGATTTTAGAAAGCCACTTCTGCTTTATATTACAATATCACTGCCCTGAACATGACTGCTACAATGTCTCATACGTCTGGCTCAACACAGATTTCCAACCTTATTTCCCCTCAGATTACACATGTACATCTCCTTAGAAGTCAAGAGATCAGTTGGGTGTAGCTATTGGGTATATTTAAGGTCACAATACTAAACTAACACAGCATTTTTGCTCTTTCAAGTAACAGCTGAGATAAGAGACACATAAAAGTCTGCAGAAAATACAAACATCTGCTTCACAGAAGTCTTCAAAAATACCACTGTATGCATCTCCAGAGGAAAATATCAAATAAAATATCATCTTCATATCGCTTTCAAACCATCTATTTTATTAAAAATTTGGAACAACCATTACTTTTGTCTGGCAGACAGTGGTCCACACAAGACTGCAAATCTCTGAAGTTGTTGCCATTTCCGTAACAGCCACCATAGATGAACTCCTCACACCTCATCGAGCTCAAGTTAAAGGCATATCTTTTTAGGTAACTCCTGCAAGGTCCTCCATCAGCCTCCATCCGGCATAATTTGGGCACTTCTGTAAAAAAAATAATTTCATCCTCTGTAAAATCAACCGTTCGTGCTTCCTGCACTGAACAACATGGTAGTATAGACAAAACGCTATTACTCCAGTCTCAGACAAGTCTTAGCTTGTCCCACTGCCTACATTCTTTAATAAAGTGGGATAAGATGAAGAGGAATCTGATGCACTAATGAACAACTAGCTATAATCTTCAATTACATTTAAAATAATGGTTAAATTCTGCAGGTCGCCTCTGAGACAACTCTCTTGGTTTCTCTGCACAGAATTGGCACCAGTGAGAGGCTGCAACAAACAGGAGGGACCGCCGGAGTGGGTGAGAAGCGTCCCGCAAGCAGCGCAGCCCTCCTCGAGGTGCTCCGACAGCCCACTCCAGCCCCCCGCCACCCCGGTCACTCCGGGGAACTGGGACCCTTCGGGTCGGCCCCGGCACTGGAGAGGGCGGCGGGGCTGGTGCCCGGACTCACTCTTGATGGTCCAGCAGCTCTTCTCGCAGTCGTCGAGGGTGAGGAAGTTGTTGGCGTTGCCGTGGCAGCCCCCGTAGCTGAACTCCTGGCAGCTCTGCGTGTACCTGTCGTAGTACCAGCGCGGCACCAGGGCGCGGCAGGGGCCGTCATCGGGGGGCAGCAGGCAGGCGCGCTGCTTCTCTGCGGGAGACACCAGTGGCCGGGGCTGAAGCCACTCGAGCGGCGGAGGCGGCCCCGGCCCCGACCCCGCGTAGCCGCCCTCGGGCTCCCGCCGAGCGCCCGCTCCTACCTGTGAGGCCCCGGGGGGCCAGGGCCGCGCAGGTCAGCGGTAGCAGCAGCGCGGGCAGCAGCAGGCGGCGGCTGGCAGTCATGTCACGGCAGCGGACGGGACGGAGAGAAGGAGAACGGGCAGGTAGCAGCGGGGTCCCGGGAGCGAGCGGCTCTGCCCGGCCCGACGGCAGCGCTTTATATGCGCCGAGACGGCTTCCCCGGGCCGCCTCCCTCCTTGCGCATGTGGTGTGGGAGGGAAAGGTCTGATTCAGCGGGGCACCAGGTCCCCGCTGACCGGGTCGTCATCAGGCTCGGCAGGCTGCGCGCTTGCGTGAGCCCCGGCGCAGGGGGACTCGGGCAGCCACCGCTCCGCCGCCGTCGGGGGGCCCACGGGCGGGGGGAGCGGCCGGGGCAGGCCCAACGTCAGCGAGGAGGCCTCCGTCGCGGGTGTGCGGCGAGCTGGCCGGAGTCCACAACTGCCCCTTACAGTGTTCTGCCCCCCGTTCCCCCCCTCCCCTCCCATTACGGGATGATGCTCAAAGAGCATTTCCTGTTAATCACGACGAAATCCGAACAGGTCACTTAGCGAAAGTCCTCCCCCCCCGCCAGCGCCTTCGCCCCAATTCGGAGGCTCCGGGCAGAGGGCGGCAGGACGCTGCAAACCAAAGACGGGAGCCTCCGGCAGGTCCCGGTCGAGCACAGGCCGCTCAGATAACGCCACCAAACCCGCGTTACTCGTTCAATACTGTTGTATATAACACTAAATGAAGTTAAGAAAACCGGGGCATCCTCAGCGGGCTTCGACTCCGGGGTAAGCCGGGGGGCTGAATGGCTGAAACCTCTGGCTAGTTTGGAGGGCTGCATTTCAAAATATACCCTGACTTGGTTTATTTTAACACCACCTGGCAACCTGGGGTAATCTGGGGGAGGAGGGGGTGAGCAGCAAATGGCACACTTTCTCCCTCTAATCTGTTAGAGTCATTACATTAATTAGTGCTTACTCCAGATTTAATACAGTGAGAGAGATAAGAGTAGCTGCAAATTAGGCGTGCTGTCTATAGATAACAATAAACTAATCTGATCTCCTATTGTTCATCTCCGCTCCCTTTACAGCAAAGGTATTGGGCCCCAGTCCTTCAGGTAGGCGCTGCCCTCGATGGGATTGCGATACAGGGCCCTAGAAATCTGTGGCCTGCAGGAAAAAAGCCATAGTCTATGCCAGCTGTAAAGAAGAGGAACTACATCGCATCCCTGATTATTTCAGGAACTGACTTTCTTTCCACTGTTTCTCTGTTTTTTTTTACATCATGGAGGATTATGATCTAGTTTTCTGACATGATTTTATTTTTCATAAAGGCCAGAAAAAGGAACAAATTTAATCCCTGCCGCACCTATGTGCCTTCTGAGAGAACTGAATGTCATCTCTCTCCCTCCTTTTTCAGCAGTATTCCTTTTTTTCAGAATCACCAGTTGCCAAAGGATAAGTGGGTGATTTAATGACCAAAAAACCAAAAATATCCTGGTACAGCTTGAGTTATCATCACGGGACACATCTGCCATGTTTTAGAATCTTACAGCTACAACTATTAGTAACAGTTGTCCTAATTTCAAGGTGTTTTGTTCAGCTTATTTAGCAAAGCAACTACAATAAAACAGAAAGAAACAAAGAATAGGAAAAGAACAAACAAGGAGAGAACAAACCAAAAATCAACAGACATTTTCTATTTCCAGGGGGGAAAAAAAAAAATATCAAAAGGTCATCTTTCTAATATTAGGAAACTCTCAAGTGATTTTAGTATGACTAGACTGATGTCCTTCAGTTTTCATCGGATTATTCTTTTGTAATTGCAAAGTAAGTCATTGAAATACCAATTTAAACAGTAGCAGCAAAATGAATGCTGTCATGCAAATACCATTTTCCATATTTTCCATTTCCTCTGTGCACACACACATATAAATAACAGTTTTAGCTAAACCCACCTATCCATCAATGCTGCAGCACAGTGCAGTATTTATTCAACTGCTCCTTTGTTGTAACAGCAAAGAAATTGACTTAAGTAAGTATCTGTAAAAATATATGAACTAGAGTAAAAGCTAATACAGCAAGTGGCAGAAAGTCCTTTACTAACTGCCATCAGTAGAGCTAGTCACATCAGCAGACAGGTCAAGGTCTCCATTACAGTGTTATCGATACCAAGGTGCAACTGTCCTTCCTACCCTAACCATGCTAACTGTGCCAGAGCCCACCCCTGGCTCACTCCACACCCTATACGTGCCACCACCAGATCACGCGCTCTCTGCCTCTCCACACCACAATGTTTCTGCTCTCACCAACAGCCCTGACTCCCACCACAGACCCTGGAAGGGCCAGCTACTTCCCCCTGTTTTGACTGGCCTAGGACCAGCAGCTGGTGGGGTTTGGGGATGCAGCTGCCAGTGTAGATTATGGGGGTGTAGACAACTGCATACCAACAGCTGGGAAGGGGTGGATAATAGCCAGAGGGAAGGGAAGAGGAACTGAGTTTAGTGGGCTGGCTAAAATAAAGCAAATACAAACCCCCAAGAACACTGTAGGAGCAGCACTGGAGAAGAAAGATGTAAATCTTATGTACTGCTGACAGCTGCTTACATCTGGTGATTGGGCAGAGGAGGAGAAAAACATGTCTTTAAGGGGAAAAACCAGAGGTGGAAGGCCTGAAGAAGAATGAAAAAGCCTATAGGGATCTTTGAAGTGCCAGGTAACAGAAGAACTCATACAGGCCCATTTTAATGGTCTGCAGCTTTGTTCAGTGTAAAGGGTCATGAGTTTAGCCTTTGTGTTTTGTAGGAAAGCAACTGCTAGGATCAGAGATGCTAGGTGCTGTACAAACAAGCATGGAGGGACCACCCTGACCCAAAGACCATAGCAACCTGTTGGGGATCTAGGCCTCAAATGTATATGCAACAGGAAAATAACTTCTTAGCTCCTTGTGTCTTCTGAACCCATCACTTCTCTTACTGGGAGTACTCCATCCTCAACACCTGCCATAATTCCATGACTCCAGAGACACTTAGTGCAGGCCGGACACAACAGCCCTCTCATGCAGAGCTGCAATTCTGCTTTGCAGACATACTTGCTTGCCACCAACAGTTGTTGGTTGCCATTGACGGGCTGGACGCTTGCCAGGACACTTGACTTGAGAGCAGTTTCTTCCCCTCTCTACCTTTTAGTCCATTCCTAGTTGTAATGCACAAGTATCAAGAAATGTGCTCGAAGCTTTAGCTGCTGGGCAGAGGAGCACAGAGGTGTTGGTGGCGCAGGCAAGCAAGAGTCATTGCGAGGGCCAAGAGAGGCAGGAGGAGGTGGCAGGGTAGAAAGACCTCACTGTTGGGCCAAAACACCCAACCGACCTTGCTGCGTTTGTCCGCAGCGGAGGTGAAGAGGGGGAGAAGGGGTGCGACCAGCATAGGAGAGTCGCTGCAGCTCCCCGCTCCTGCCGCCGGCTGCCCCTCGGGGGGCCGGGGTGATGCGACGGCGGGGCCGAGCGCCCTGCCCGGGGGCCGCGCTGGGGCGGCCGGACCCTCCTTTTGCAGGCAGGGCCCGTGTCAACGCCCCGGCGTCTCGGCAGCGGGGCCGGGTCGGGCAGCGGGCTTTAATCCGGTTAGGGGGGATTAGCGGGGCGGTTTAAAGGCCGGAGCGGCGCGGGGAAGGGGCACCAGGAGCGCGGAGGAGGAAGCGACCGCCGCCGAGCAGCGGGACAGCCCGGACGGCACCGTGTGAGTGAGCCCGGGGGCGGGCCGGGGGCGGCCGTCCCACCGCCCCGCACCCTCCCGGGGGCTCCGGCCCCGGCGCCCTGGCTGCCCAGAGGTAACCTTTTGTCTTCCTCCCTCCTTCCCTCCGCGCTTTGGCAGTGTAGACGATGCCAGCCATCAACATCGAGGACCTGAGCGAGAAGGACAAACTTAAAATGGAAGTGGAGCAGCTCCGGAAAGAAGTGAAGCTGGAGAGGCAGCCGGTGAGTGGCCACGGAGAAGGAGCCCGGGGCTGCCCGGCTGCCGGGGCTGTCGCCGAGGCCAGGGCCGGAGCAGGGAGAAGCCCGTAACTCCCCGGGCGAGGTGCGGGGGCTGATGTGGCGGCCGGGGGCACGTCGGGCGGGCGGCGGGGCCGGGCGCGGCAGCCCCGCTCGGAGCGGGAGCGTCTCGTCCTGCCGCGGCGGGCCCGGCGAAGGTGGGGGCAGCGGGGCTTCGGGAGTCGCTCCTGGGGATAGCTCCGTCTGTTTTGGGACGACCGCAGTTTTCACCGACGGGTCCATTCACCCCTTTTGGGGCAGGGACCGGGGACGGCTCTGGCGGCATCCCGCCGCTAGCACCGTGCGGGAGCGCCGGTCCACCGCGGGGGCAGATGTCGAGCGAGGCGGCTCGGGGCGCACCGCCCTCGGGGTAAGGCGCCCGGGGGGCCTGCACGGCCCGCCGGCTGCGGCGGTTCCCGTTGCATTTGGCACCCCTTGGCCTCCCCTCCCTTGGGAGTTCCCGGAGCCCAGCGCCAGCACAAGGCAGCCTTGCCTGGAGAAGGAGGAGCGTGGCGAGCTCAGCTCCCCTCCCTTGTAAAAGGCGTTGGGCTCTGCCAGGGCCAGGTGAGGGGTGCTGTGCCGGCGGGAGGCCCAGCTGCGGCACCGCTCCCTGGCCCATCCCGTGGAGCTCGCACCGCACCCGGCCGGGCTGCGGGAGAAGCCCCCCCGCCGCCTGCTCCCCCGGCACCGTGCCCCAGATATGCAATGCCCGAGTAGAGGGCAGGGGAAGGAGGACAATAACAATAATTTTTAAATCTTGCCTAAGTTTTCGGAATAAACCAATAGCATTATCACTTTAGGGAAATGGATATTTTCAACTCACCTGTAGTAAAGCACAGACAATATCCGTCATTTATTAGTTCATTGAAATAGAAGTTTCACTGTGAAAATGGAATCTGTGTTGTAGTCACAGTCCCCTGGTACCTGCATGAGTGTTGCAGGCACAGGGAAATACAGAAACCACATGTCTGTTGTCACCAAAAGTAAAAACGTCTAGGCAAAGTTTTCTTGACCCCTTCCTATACTTCTACAGCACAAAGGTGAATACCCTTTCGCATAATTATTTTGATGAATAGAAATGTCTGAATGTATGTTTGAGCAGAAGGGGGTTTTCCTCATATATGAAAAAGATCCTGATAGCGCTGACTGAAGTAAAACATATCCTGGTCCTTCATATACTTTGGAGAACAATTTTACTATGGCATAAGGTGCCCCAATTTCAATGAACAGGGTTTGCGAGGCACAGAAGGGCAAAGCATGCGTAATGGGATTTGTAGGTTTAAATTCTTTGCTGTGAGGCAGCTAGGGTAGTTAGACCTTATTTTATGCAGTATTTAATTGGGAATGAACTGTGAGTTCTTTCTGATTGCTTAAAGCTTCATTTTACACAGGCCATGCTCTTGGTCTGCAATACAGCAGGCAAATTGATGGGTTCTCTTGTTGTAATTTTGCCTATGGAGTAAAAAACAATTAACAAAGAAGGTACATTAAAAATACGAGTCATCTAGTGGCCTGGCCAACAGCTAGTTCCTGCTGCTGACTCTGCACTGCTGTGCCTTCACAGGGATTGCGGGTGGGGAGGGAGGAGGTGGGGACAGAGCTGGGAACATGTCTTCAGACGTGTCAGGTATTCGAGCACCTAAGGACAGTTTCTGTTGACATGGGGAAGGGAAACAAGAGATATACGTGGGCAGTGATCCCCTGGAGCTGGTGGGATTTGCTTGTGCACCCTCAGGCTCCACAGAAACTGTTACTACACATGCTGCATATGCTCCTGTCTCAGTGAACACAAACTAAACCCATTTCTTCTTCACAGGTGAGTTCTGTGCAGGCTTGCCTACATCACTGCTATTTTGCTACGAATGTCACGCAAAGTGTCATGCGTATTATGTTCTCCTATAACACAACAGGCTGTTTTATTAACCTTTGTTCAAAATAAACCCAGGTAACCTCTAAGTAAATTCTCTTTCCTAGTCAGGTCGTTACTCCCGTTCAAGACACATGGTTGCTATTACAGAGCTTCAGGGTGAGAATTTGTATTACCACCAAAAAATCGTTTCTGAGTATTTTGTTTGGGAAAAACACTTAAAGCCATAAATACTTTGAAATTGAACTGAAAGTTACAGATTCTGAACCCATTCACCTTAAGTCAGGCTGATGCAGAGAGAAAGCGTGATCCACAGCTTAATAAAACTCTATTAGCTAATTTGAAAATGCAAGTTTCACTATGCAGCAACTGCTGTTACGAGTGACATATACATTTCCAGTGATACTCACATATTCTGTGAATATCGGGCTGTGAAAAAGTGGAAGGAAGCCGAATCTGCACATGCTTAGTGCTGTCTCTGTGGACAGATTATTTTATATTTGATGGGAAGGTAAGAAAGAGAAAGAGGGATGGGAATTCGCTGTTTTGCTGTTCTGATGTGAACACTCGCTGTAACGCTGCCACTTCTCTGTTCTTTCACTCGAGGTGTCCAAGTGCTCCGAAGAGATCAAGAACTACATCGAGGAGCGGTCGGGAGAGGACCCACTGGTGAAGGGGGTTCCTGAGGACAAGAACCCCTTCAAGGAGAAGGGAGGCTGTGTCATCGCTTAGGAAAACGAGCTCAGCACCTGCCACCGGAGCAGACACTCATGTTGTACCTGTAGGGAGTCACTAGCGTGTCCCCACCGCCGCCGGTCCTTGTTGAACGAGCACAGGAGCGGATTTCTTGTTTGTTTTTTTTTTTCCTTACAAAAATAAAGAAACCAACCCGAAAGCAGCCGAGACCCCCGCTCCCCGGCGTGGGCTCCCGTTTCCGCAGCGGGAACGGCTCCTCTCGCTTCGCCGTGCCCGCTTTCGCCACCCGCTTATCGGTTGCTTCATTGCTGTTCGTTGGCATTAAAGAAAAGCTGCCTGTAACCCGAGAGCCTGCCGTGGCTTGCTGCGGGGCGAGGAGCTGGAGGAGGGACGGGACGGGGCGGTGCAGGGGCCGCCATCAAAGCGCCCGGCCCAGGCCTCAGCACGGGGCAGGCGGCAGCCATGGCACTGCGCGGCGGCGGGCGCTGGGTGCGCTGGGCCTCGGCGCTGCGCGGTGGGGCAGCCCCGGGGCTCAGCGGCAGGTCGGTGCAGCGGGACGGCCGTGACGCGCCGCAGTACCACGAGTTGCGGGCGGCCCTCCGGAAGGTACCCGGGGCATGGCGGCGGCACTTCCCTCGGGCGGCCCGACCCGAGAGCGCGGCGGGAGGGTGGGACACCCGGTCATATGCGGGGAGAGCAACCGGGGCAAGGGCACCGATCAGCCCAGAAGGGCTCGGGATGTGTTTAAGCGAGTAGCTTCCCCATGTCGGTGTCAGAAACGAAGCCCTGTGTCCTCTGCTTGTCTCACACTCCCCTCGCCGTGCCCCAGCCTGGCCCGGGGAGCCCCGGCCGGGAGCAGCCTCAGCTGCTGCGAGATGCCGGGTTCGAGCCTGCCGGTGGATGCCGGGCTCAGGAAAAGGCCGAGCAGGGGCCACTCATCATTGCGTTCCTCCTAGGAGAGTAATGAGAGGTTCATGTAAAACTGATTCGTAAACCAAGAGGAAAGGAGGCACTTCTGGTAAGGTAACATGTAAATCGAATGACAGGTGACAGTCTGTAAGTAGTAGTGGTGTTGGTGAGCTCTGTGTATTCCTACCAACTTGTAGGAGGCTGGTGTGATTGAGCACACCTGTCAAGGGTATTGGGTGGTGCGGAGGTAGGAGGCCCTGGTGTGGTGCATGCTGTGAGACCGGGGCCAGCTGTATGTGAGAGAGGTTCACCTTTAAGCTATGAACTGATGTGTGAAGTGCTGAAGTTCAGTACCTACTACAAGGAGTAAACAGCGTTATTGTGGCAGCCACATACAAACAAACAGGATTTGCCTTCCGAGGCAGGTGCTGTGGAGTGTAGAGACTTGTCCCTCCTTTCCCTCTATGTAAGTTTCCAAGTCCTAATTCATTCACATGACTTGGGAGCTGTGCTGTCATATCTGTGATAGATGCTTTTTAAAATTACTCGAGGAATCTTAAGGATAAATTTAACCTTTTCCAATTTTCACCTCTTTTCCCATTCACTGTGGGCAAAAGATAGTGGAACTATGGAACTACTTTTGGTTGTGATGTTTACTTTAGATATTTTTAGGAGTTAACTTTCACACTTCCAATATTAGAACAAAATATCCCAAGGGCCATTTGATGAATCAAGTTTTCTAGTATTAGAACAAAAAATCCCAAGGGCCATTTAATGAATCAAGTTTTCTATTACTGAGACTTGTTATCATTGAGCTTTAGAGTTGTGGGTTCATCTTCTGAGTTACAAAAAAAGAAACCTGAGCAATAAGAAGAGATGCATGACCAGTCTGCTTCCTAAGAAATTAGTTTCATTAGTCTAAATTCCTGGACATTCTACCAAGCAGAAGTAAGCTGCTAGAGAAAGAATCAGTAGAAGACGTTGGAAATGAATTGTTTTCTCTCACCTGGATTTATAGCACAGGATTTTGTAGCTAATACCATAGTGTCAAATTCGTGCTGCTCTCATCTGGAGCAAGCCTTTGCTCTGTGTATATCCAGAGCCATCTGCCCACTGAACTTCTCCTTGGCACGCTGCTGCCTATTACCTGCCTGGGCACTGCGACTGCTTTAGTGAGAAATCAGTATCCTGAAACACAGAGGACAAGGCCAGACCTTGTGAAGACAGTGATCTGGCAGATTTTAAAAGCCCTGCTTTGTCAGGGACAGATTGAGGCACACAGTGTTTTGTATCTCAGGTGTTTGCAGCAGTGTATTTGGTGAGGGATCAGATGAAAATGGAGGGGGGGCAACTGGCTGTATTGGTGTCTGCTAGTGCAGTTTGCTGCTCTGCTGTGTGCCATGATGCATTTTTTTACAGACACTTTTTTTTGCCCCTTGTTTTTGTTTCCCCCATGTCAGTTGGAGTGCAGCTACAAGTACATACCCTACTTTGCTGGGTTTAGTGCAGATAATTGCATCATGGGCTAAGAGGGAATGTGATGCAACGTTTATCACATAAATCCCTGGGATGAATATATTGTAGCAGAAATTACAGCAGGCAAGATAAATCCAATTTTATCATTGTCCTGTATTTTGCAAAATGTTTATATAGCACTTTAGATTTTATCTAATCATACATGGGGAAAAAAAATCATCAGTTTATGTCAAATCCATTCTGATGTTGTTCACTTTTGGCAATCAGTGTCTGTTTTGGCTTAAGTTAAGCCTGTCCCCAACTACTTTAGGATAAATGGAAAACTAAAGTCTTCAAGAGAGAATGACCATATTTTAAGTGTATCTGTTATGTAATTTGGGTTACTCTTTCCATTACCTAAATCCAGATGTAACTACCAGAGAAATGAGCAGTGTAATTTCATGAGTGAGAACTGTTATTTTTTTGTTTCATTAATTTTATTTTTTAATTTAATAAATGAACGTATTTTAAATTATTTGTAATTTTCCAATTGTTCTGAGCAGGATGAGGAAGAGACTTTTAAAATTCCAGGGGACTTTTTTTAGCAAGGGTATTGAAATAACCCTGTGAGTGGTTTCCTTTACTGCTTTCTAGGTCACCACCCTTCCTCTTGGAAATGGAAAACGTATCTTTTCCCCAACTTGTTGAACAATGCTTACAGTGTACTGATGTCCTACAGCTTGCTGCAGTAATTAAATTATAGTATAACTGTCTTGAAGGAAAAAGATTTCAGCTACTCTGTGGGTGTATGCATAACAGTATGCATATACATATAGGAGACATATATGCTGTACATTTTTCTTTTCCTCTGGCATTTGTAGTAAGAAGCTTTGGGAAATAGGTTTGAAAGGATTGGCATTTATTTTGCTGGAGTTGCATGTAGTATAAATGATATTTCATTTTATATCCAGTGGTGACTCAGTCTAGTTATACTTTGTGACATTCTCCTTTTTTGTTTCTGTTTGGGCTCTGAAGAAGTGTGAAAGCCTACATCCAGCTTCAGTCCTTGAAGGTGAAATTTGATAGATGAACATTGATAGATTATGTGAGGAGACTTCCAGGATACTTAGTGTGCTTCATAATTTTTTTTTTACTGTCTTGCAGTGAGGCTTGTAGATCTAGACAGCAATTGCTATACTTTCAGTGTCCCTTAAGAGTCAAAGATCCCTGGTCACAAGCCCAGGGACCAGCACCACCTGAGCTGTATGTTTCCTCAGATAGGTTTCAATGACTAGTTTTTAACTTCTCATTTAAAAAATAGAGCACTAGTTTCTCTGTAGGAATAAGTCAGAACAAGCATAATAATTTTAAGTATTTCCAGAAATGCCATTATATCTGCAGTCTGCCATTTTATATATGACAGCTTTCAAAATATGCTGTATAAACCTGAGAGTGGGCAGACTAGTACAGGTGGGCAGACTGTGCTCCTGGAAGTGCCAGTTCTGCTCCCTGCCCATGCCGTGTGGCAGGCCAGCTGGGAGAATGTGCTCCAGGACAGCTAAAGGACAGAAAGGCTGCAGTATGGAGTATGCTCCGATGCACTCGTGACTGTGCCTGCTGGAGTCCAGTCCCTGGCACTGCTGCAGAACTGGCAGGATTTTGTCTGTCATCAGGAGCCTTCTTTCTCCACTGTCAGCATCCCCCAAACCTACTGTGGGCATGAGGCTGGGTTGGAGAAGTGCTGCAGTTTGAGAGCAAAGCTGCACTTCAGGCAAATCTGGAAGGGTTTCTTGGGAGTTGGTCCTCTCTGACCTATTGTCACAAGTATTGCTGTTAGAAATGTGCAGTGGGATAAGCACAATGGTGTATGTTGTGATTGTATTTTCAAAGGCTGACAAGAAAATTAGAAACTCCTATCTTACTCCTGAGAAGAAACCAAAGTTTCTTGGGGAAGCTGATAAAATCTTTGAGAAAAAACACCTCATTTGGAGAGAAATGTGAAACATTTTATTTCAACTTAACTTTCTCTTGGTCACAAGAAACAAACAAACAAAAAAGGAAAGTGGGTGGAACTAGAACATGCTAAGTAAAAATGTTTTGTGTGATGCTGGAGCAATGCAGTAAGTAGATCCTGTGTAAACTTCTCATGGTTCACATTACAGTCTGGATCTTTAGCTGATAATTTGGTATTACAAACTATCAGACCTTCAATGAGGTCAGCTGTTTTAATCCATAAGGATACCCCAAACTTACTAGGTACTTGTCTGATATGGTGATGAGCATAGGTTTAATGCCAACATGTATATAAACTGGCATAAACTGCAGATCTGTGGTGGGTCTCTAATATGGTTTGACCTCTTTATATAGCTCTAGAGAATATTTTTTCTCTTTTCAGTGACGCAAGGCAAAGAAAAGGTGAGGGCAGCAATAGACTTAGAAGCAGTTACTAGAACTGAGTATTTTCTGTTTTATCTAAAGGATTCAGTCACAATGTGGGCCTCATGGATGCATGTCCTGTCTTATGTCCTATGATGTAGAGCAGCGTGTGAGTGGCAAAGATGGATAAACTTTGGAGGCATGTTGGATCCTGTCATAGAATTCCTTTATGTCCTAGTACCTTGCAGCAGAGAGGTAGCCTGGGATAGCATGGGCCACAGTGAGATAACTTGTTTTGTTTCTGCAGGAGTGTAACCCTGAGTCAAAAGCAGGATCCAAACCCTAACATCCCAGCCTCTGATGGGAATTACTACACTATACCTCAGCTTAGCATGTCTGTGTTGGAAAGTATGAGTTGCAGGTGCAAAAAGAAAATGCTTTATTTGCTCAGTTCTGCATTGCTTTCACAACTGGATACGAGTAGCCAGAGCTCCCAGTCATCCTAAAGGTTTGTCCGAGATCAGTACCTAGGTTGACATGGCACACATTTTTGCTCTTGAAGGACTGCTCTGATTTGAATACATCTGCCCTCAAATCCTAGGAATAGCCCATGCCTTCAGCACTCATTTCTTCTCACTAATTCTGTGTTCCCTGTATGCCAGGCCAAAAAAAAAAAATTTAAAAAAACCCCCCAAAATTACCTGTAATATTGTGAAATTGTGTGGTTTGTGCTCATTCTGGTTCCTTCTGGTATGAGCCCTCCAGTTGAAGGCCAAATTGATTGCAACAGTCCCATGTGGATGTTTTTAGATATGTTGTGATTTGTGTGTATGCAGATTAGTGGTAGGGTTAAAATTGTGAAATTGTGTTCTGGGAGTTGGTGCTGTGAACAGACTCACGTGGCACCTGGGGACGTTGCTTTATTACCAAATACAAAGAATCACACTTCTTATGAGAAGAATTTGGGGTTGCAGTGGATGAGTCTGAACCCAGTTGGTCAGTGGTTAGTTGTGGGTGAAAAAGGACATTTCCCTGACCTATTTTTTTCCCCCCTAAGAACACCATGTGCATGTGTCGTACATAGGGCCTCACACGACTTAAAACCCATGGTGTTGAGAAGTGGTTTTGATGGCATGTTGCTTTGCCTATTGTCGTGTTATTGAATAGAAGATGCAGTAGATATTACCGAGAGAGAGGTAGCTGAAGTAAAACACAATCTGCAAATGCTCAAAGGAGAGAATGTGAGAAATTCCATGGAATTCACACAGAACTGATTGCCTGATCTTGGGAGGCTTTGCAAATGTGTTCCTATCATCCCCTGCTGGAGAACAGATTTAGATGTGGTAGCTGCAGTTCTTGGAGTTTAGAGCGGGAAGCAATTTTGGGATCCTCCCTTCTCTGCCATAATGTTGGATAGGGCAGTTGGAAGGGTTGTGGTTGGGAGTGTACAGGGGCTGCCAAGACACTCAGGTCTGTACAGGAGGGATTTGCCTATGCATCTGTCCTGAAAAGAAGGATGTTGGAAGGGAGGAGAGATTGTCTAGGATCGTGTGGGTCGCTCTCCAGCTGAAGCTGGTCTTCCAGGATCTCATTGCTCAGGAAAAGGTTGAGCTGGCCTAGGCTTCCAGGTCCTGGACTGGACCTTTTATTTTCTTAGTGTGGTGATGATGTGTGCCATCTGCTTCAGCAGTGGAGCTCCCAGATGTGTCAGCAGCTGCAGAGGGTGGAGGGGCAGTGCACTTCCTGCCAGACTAAGTTTTTTAATTTTCAGTAAGTGTTGGAAAAAACTATGTGGTTGCTTCAAGGCTTGAGTTTTTTTGCTTCCTGAAGTAAAAACTGTAGCCAAATGTATGGGACCAAAAGATTTGTGGTATTCAAATTTCTGAACCAATAATCAGCTTTGCTTTATGTATTAGGTATGTTGTAAGGAACTGTGTTGCAATGAAAGAGAAGAAACATGGTGGCTTAAACAGAAACACGTCTGGTTACTGCCAAATGAATAGACCAGGCAAAATTACAGAATACTCATAAAGTGCATGCTTTTGTTTCTGAAAATCAGGTTTTGTAAAAATAAATGAGGACAGGTATGTTTTATTATGTTATGAGATACTGCTAACTGTTATGTTATAGGGTTTTTCCCTCTGTTTTGTTTTGGTGTTTTTTTTCCATTTGAGGAAAGGAAAGTTTTAATTAGTAACAGTTTGATCCTGTATTTGCTGATCCCTGCAGTCTTTGGTACCCAGTACTGTAGAAGGTTGCATGATTCTTTTGTTGCCCATGTTATGGTTTAACTGAAGGTAGAAAAAGGAATTGTGATGCTCTAATTAGTCACATTTTTAATACATGTCTTCCCATTTCAGCCATATATTTTCCAGTGCTCAGGAAAATTTTCTTGTTTTCTTTTGTGTGAGCCTACTGAATATTGGTTTTAAATCCTCTGGAAGCTTCTCTGGAAGCTCAGCTCTGACCACAGCTATGTGCAGTGGCAGTGGAGAAACCCAGATGTCAGCCAGGCCTGTTCACCCTCCCTCTGCAGCAAGGAACAGAGAAGTAGAAGTGTCCTAAAGATACTTGAGGTGCTAGTAATGATGTCTTATCTGCCCCTTTGGACTGGTTTTGTAGTGCTAAGCTGGAATAAATCTTTTCCTTAATTCTTAGTGTCTTGAGCTTATGTACTGCCCATTGAGAAAGGGAAAAGGGGAAAGCTAAACAACCTGAAATCTGTGTGTTTACGTCTAAGGGTGCACACACACAGAGCATAGATTCAGAATTGTTTATATGTAACATACCTGATGTGGCTAATGTGTCTCTTTATTCTGTCAACTGCTTAGCACTTTTATAAGCAAAATAAAAGATCAGCAGTGCAGTCCGTGGAAAAAGAGAGTGGCGAGCATAAGTGCCTGCCTTGGAGCCCATGCTCAGCCACACACTTGAGTATGGTCCTGAACTTAGCTCTGTGTAGTCCCACCACGGCAAGGGGACTGGCATTGCTTTTAAATAAGGTAGGTAGAAACTATTTTGCTTTCCAACATCTCTTTAAGGTTTGTAGGTATGGATTTAGGAAAAAAAAAAAGGAAGAAAATACAGTTGTAGTTGACTTGGCTGTCTTTTTTCTTCTTAATGATACCTTCTGGCTGGCTTGAAGTGTCTTTTTTTTTTTTCTTTTTTTTAGTGCTGCTTTTTTTTTTTTCCCCACTGGCCTGTTCACATCCTGTCCCGCAGGCACCATGTAGAAAGGTTGAGTTCTGCACATGAAATACATGAAAAGTTAGGGAGACCAAATTGAATTGAAGGGCAAAAACGTCAGAGTGTGTCTTCCAGACCTTTTCAAGGGATGGACATGGGCAGCTGTTCTGCTTGGTGTATGAGTGCCTGGCAGATTCTTCAAAGTTTGTGAATGAGGGACAAAGTTTCGAAAGCAGCATTCCTACCTTCTCTTTTTAAGTAATCCCACAGCCACTTGTTTCTTGCTCAGAAGTGTTTGTTCAGTGTTCAGAAATATATTGTTAAGCACAGCCCATCCCGCTATTTAATACCATTTATTTAGCCAGGACTTCTATGCAATTGCATTTCAGTCCATGAATTAGTCTATGCAGCTCTCCTCTATGAAATGTGCTTGGGGTGATATCAGTGAGCTTGGTTATATGGGCTAAATCAGTCGCATTTCAGATTAGACGTATTAGTCCTCAATTATAGAACGGAATAATGTAATAACGAGATGAAGAGTAAACCAGTGATACAACTTAAGGGGGCAGTTTTTGCTTCAAATGCAGTAAAGGCTTTTAAAAAAAGATATGGCTCTGTGTTTTAATTCCTCATTCATTTTAGGTTTTCACAGGGGGAAAATAGGATTGAAAATTCAAAGTCAAGTAACAAAATGTCTTGAAAAAATGTTTCCAGTAAATGTAGAAAAATACAGAAAGAAATCAAAGCTGTTTTATTTCAAACCTTTATGTGAAAGTTTAGACCATGCTGTCTAGATTCATTGCTACTAGCTGTAAAGTTTTAAGTTAGATGGGTACTTAAATACTGTGTGTTTTTCTTGCTGTTTCCTCCACACTATATGCTGCTCTCACATTATTATTTAGTGTCTTGATGATGGCTTTAAAATATTGAGGCTTTACAAGGAACTGCTATCTAGATTATATTTTTATAACTTGTTGGTTTTGGGTTTGTAAAATGAATTATACTGCTTTAAAAAACTTAAGTCAAAATTACTTCATTTTTGTTCTTTCATTATCTGGATATTCTGCTTTTAGGACTTTCCTTTTTTTCTGCCAAGTATCTTTCACAGAGTCATGAAATGGATGCCTGCACTTAAACTGAAGTTTTTCAGTTCAACCCTGTATCATTGTGGAAAACATTTTCTTGGCTTGGTCCCAGCAACAGTCTGATGACAGCTCAGAGTGGAGGAGTTTCCATGTCATCATTGAGGCCAAATCCCATACTCAAATAGGCCAAATTCTTCAGTGACAGATCTTGTAGACAGTCTTTTGCTCAGGTGTCATGTCACATGTTTGACTGGGTAGTCAAGTGTGAATACAGAATAAGAGGTGCAGATTGTATCTGAATGCCAAATCCTTCATGTCTTGGGCAAGAGGGAGACTTGCCTTCCTCATGCAAAGGAGAGAAGATACATTTGCTACCTTGACAGGACCCCTTATGTAGAAATGAGTCATTTGTTATATAGATCTCCTAGGTGAGTCCTAGCCAATAAGAGAGTATGTTTTTATACAAGAACAAGTGAGGACTATCCCCTTTGTTTCAATTAGTATTTAAAAACAAACAAAACAAAACCAGCCAAACAAAAAAATCCACAGGAGACAGTCCTGCAAAACTTTGGGAATCTTCACCCTGTGTTGGTGATGCATCCTGAAAGAGGAAGAGGTAGGTTGCAACTTTTCTCTCTAAATCACTTCAGACCTCAGTCAAGCTGGTAATACTGGATTATGGTTGCCAGAAAAAAGTGCATTAAATAGCTTCATATAAGCAGGCAAGGTTAGCACTGCAGGGAATGTTCTCTGCCAGCTGCATGGTTAAATCATTTTTGTGCAGTGGAGTTACTTCTAAACTGTTGTGGTTTTCTAAGTCAATTGTCTTTTCAAGATTCATCATCTTTCTAATTGTGCGCTGAAGTATACTACAACTGTACAGTATTAAAACAGATAGATATAAGAGATATTGTGAATAGAAGTGGTATGGCCTTCAATTTCTGATTTGAATTGCTTGATAGAATGTAAATTTCCTGGCAGATAATGGAAGTAAATCTTTAATTGCTATAGAGAACATATACACACACTCTTGGTACCCAAATTAATTCAGTTACAGTTTCTGCTGTTGAAGAAATAGTGTATTTATTTTAGAATACAGTGAGAGTTAAACAGTTATTGCTAATGTCATTAGTACCAGGTGCTGGTACAACATCAGCACAAAATATTGAGCATCATGTGAAGGAAAATCCCTAAACACGCGTTTTTGTTTCTTTTCTCATTTAAATAGTATACTAACTTCCAGTGGAAAATAGTCAAAATGTGCAACTACCTGGCAATGTTTTGGGGAAATATTTTCATTGCACTGTTTTAGAGAGAGATTAGAATAATCTATAACAAAATAATCTGAATTTCTGTCTCCTCCCCAACTCTGCCACTGCGTTTCCCTGTGCCTGAGCAGGAAGCTACAGGTGCTGTTTTCACAAAACTATTTTAAGTGAAAACACTTTTATTTCTCTTACCATCATTCAACATGAATTGAGTTTGTTGGCTCGAACAGTTTCCAACTGGGCAAATATCCACAGTGTTTTCTGAAATAATTCACGACTGATATCAGCCCTGCAGCCATTCTTTCAGAGGCTCCCTGGAGACCAGCCTGAGCTCTTGCTGGGATGCAGGCTACACCAAGGCTGCCTCCAGAGCAGAGTCTGTTAGGTTTGCATCTTCACGGTTTGGATGAAGCAGCCTGAGAAAAACACCAGTCCCATACATGAGACATATCATGCCCTTGTTATCAGGAAAATAACCGAGTTTCTGTTGTGGTTTGCTGGTACTTTATCAGCAGGTGGTAAAGATATATGGCTCCTAAATTGTCTTTACACCCCAAATGCTATTGAAACTTGGCCACCTAGATCAAATTAAAAGATTTCCTTTGTGGCTGGGACTATCTGTCAGATAGCGTCTGTAGTATGCAGTGTTAAAATATTTCTACTGAGAGGAGTTTTAGGTCTTGTTATAGTCAGTATCCTAGTGGTGGAGGTCTAAATGCCGTCACCCTTGATATCCACATTTTTCTTGTTAAAGCATATAAACATAAGCAGACCAGCTGCTTACATACTGATGAAAGCTCACTTCTCTGTATTTGTCAAATGCTACATGTATACCTTGTGATTTACGTTAAGGTGCCTGCATAATTTGTGCCTGCAGCTCTTAGGGGTCGCTTCTAGAAGCTGTATGCATTCAAAAATATAAATAAATTCAAAGTTAATTAGTCAAGATGTAAAGTAATTCAAGTGTGAAATATTTCTCTAGGCACACAGATGTGAGGAAGTTGCCAAAGCCAAGGGAAGGGGCAAATCAATGCAACATTATTTGACCTACATTGAAATAAGCCTGTCATTAGCAATGCTTTAAGCACACATTGTGTAATTGCATGTGTTGCTTCAGTCATTTCTGGCTTGATCCTTTGAAAATACTCCTCTCTGTTTCAGTTTGTTTTTATATGAAGGGATGATAATATCCAATAGTAAATACGGAGGCATCAGTCAATTGACCAGCAATGCAGTTCTCCAGCAATGCAACTTGTGTTTGTATGTGGTAATACAAGAGGAGATGTTCCCCCAAATGCCCTTATGATTGTAAGTACCACATGTGATTTTTGCAAACACTTTGTGTCTAAAGTGTAAAAGTTTTTGACAGGACCTACTTAATTTCTTTGCAAAAATACAGTTTAAAGTGGATGGTCCAGTGGCTAACAAAAAACTGTGGATATCAGTATCTGGACTGCAATACTCATTTATCTTGAACTTAGAGGCATGCACTGTTCGTGTTTTGTGCAGTGAGGTTTTGTTTGGGTTTTTTTGTTGTTGTGTCATGTAAGGGAGATCTTATTTTACTTGACATGGCAAATTTCAGCTGTTATTTACTAAACTCTGTTAAACAATTTGAGTTTTACTCAAGGGCATGGGAGCAAGCAGGTTATAATCTGCAGAAGTCATGTAAAATAACTTCTCTTATGACTTAGTCATTCTTCTGACTCTGTTTAACTTCAAAGGTAGCTTTGAATGTAGGCTGTGAAACACTGGCCCAGTACCAGCCATAACAAGCACAAACTTCTGTTAGTATATTCACTACATACTTTTGCCAAGTTCCATCAAAACATTGGGCTAACTTTATTTATGTACTTCATAACCCCTTTCAGGCATTTTCCTGGATGGTATCTGATGATATTACAAACAATCAAAAAGGTATTTCACTGCTCAATGTTGAGCATCAGCATCCTAGAGTCTGAGCCTCTAGGATATGGCAATATAAAAGTTAAATGTGGGCTCTTCTAGATAGTGTCCTGGTGAGTGTTTTTGTTACTATGGACAATGAGACCTATGTTACTCAGTATAAGAGAGGGAGAGAGATGACAAATACTGAATAAGTTGAACATTCAGTATATGAATTTTACAGAATTTGGTGAGAGAAGTGAAAAAATCATTTCCCTGTTACCAGCAATTGAAGTACCCTTATTTCTGTGGCTGACTGGGAAGAAGAAAGCAGCCATATATGGGCTGAAATTCTCTGAGGAATGTGCAATAAATAGGTAGTTCAGAAGAAGGCTGTGCAGGGTCTCATAAGCACAGCAGTTTGGAAGGGAGAAGAGTTTATTTTCAGCTCAAGAAATAGCACCACAGAACTTGTTTGTTTAGTGTGGAGGAAAGACTAAGAGGAGTAAGTTCTTAATAAATTCTCTTTTCGTGAAACAGTGTAGCAGTAAAATTGTGGTCATAGATTAAAGGCATTACCTTTCTCTTGGGAATTGGTGTTTGTTTTCTAAGGTTTGGTTTGGGGGAAGGATGGTGGCTTTTTGTTTCACATTTGGACCCCCTTGTGCGTTCTGACGCGGGCACGTGGAGCACTTGGTGGCACAGCAGAAGCAGCCTGTGCCAACCCCTGGTTTGGCTTGTGGAGGTAGACGGAGGTGGGCACTGAACAACTGACTCCTGAGATCTATTGAAATGGCATCTGCCTTGTGCCAGGTTGGCAGGCAGCAAGAAGGAGGTGGCAGAAGCACCCTGTGACATGGGGCCGTTTGGCACAGAGCCATCTCTGTTCAGAATTTACTCCCAGGCTTAGAGGTTGGCTGCAAAACTGCACGTTGCCCATTTTGCTCCCTTCCTACAGCCATGAAAATCTGGGAGTTAGTGGGGTGAGATGTCCAGCCCTAGTGCTCTGAAACCTGAAAGTGTTACTGAGTGTAGTGGCTGTACTGCAAATACATTTTGCTCGCAAAAACACCTGGAAGGAAAGACAGCAGCCCGGATAGAGCAAGGGCAGTAGCCAGGTGGCTAAGGACATTGACTTCTGCAAGGTGTGCAGCAATAGCCCAGTTGAGAGTTGTCCAGGGGCTAGACTTGGAAATGTTACAAATCTGGAAGAAGACCATATTTTTCCAGTACGTGTTTTGTCAGACCCTAGGAAAGTCTAAATGCAAACTGGACACAAGTGTCCAGAACAATGCTGACGTCCTTGAGAGCATTTCAGGCAAAGGGAGGGGAGATGAGGTCTCTCCTACTTGCCTGTCTTGTGTATCATGTGTGGCATCGTGAACAGATCATCAGCTTTCTTTGGCAAGGTTCATCTGAGGATAGTCCAGGTTTCCTTTCCTGTCACTTCCTAGAAATTGTACCCAGAAAGGTAACAAATGATGATGAGGAACTGCCACTTTCATAGGTCTTGGAGAGACTTAAACCAGCCCCAGTAACTTCCTGTTGTAGCATTGTAATTGTGAAAAGAATTATTTCTATTTCCCTCATGCATCTGTTGTAATAGTTGTGGGTGGGTGGAGAATAAGGACATCCAACAGGAAATAAGAAAATTAATGTGCTTTCAAAGTTTTCCCCATATGTTTCTTTTTCTTTTTAAATTAAAGTTTTTTAGATAAAAGTAGTCAAAGGTTTTTCTGTAGGAATGTCTGTGTTAATAACCTTTTAAAACTTATTTTTCAAATCTAGATCATTGACAAGGAGATTAATCCCTTTGTGGACAAGTGGGAAGAAGAAGGACAGTTCCCAGCACATAAAGTATTTAAAACCCTGGGACAGGCTGGATTCCTTGGTGTGGATAAACCAACAGGTAGGAGAGTGTATAGCTTCTGAGTATTGATGTTGACAGTGATAGATTGGATTTTTTTTTCCCCATTTTCTTATTCATGGTTAAAAAGTTTAAAACAAAAGCAAGTTTGCATAGGCAAACCTTTAGCAATTGTGGTGAATTCAGAGCAGTCCAAAGTGACAATGTTTGGACAGTTAACTGCAAATAATTGTCAATATGAAGCAGCTCACACAACCTTAGCTATGCCACACCAAGTCATTGTGTTGCCAAGGGACAGGTTTTGAACTGTGGAACAACTTACGTCTTTTTACCACTTACAGAGGAAATTTTTCCTCTTGGAATGCATAAGAGTATGAAAGTTCATTTCAATGTGGAGCACTTTTTCTCTATCTGTTCAGCTGTTGCAGCTTGCAGAACTGTTTAGCTGTGACTGAGAAATCTAATTGGATCGGAGCTGGTATTTCTTTACAAAAATGCTGACAGTTTGAGATTATACTTAAGATCTATTTAAAGGACAAATAGGATTACTAGGGGAGGGAGAAAACCATATCTGCCTTCTGTTATTGTTTGATAGGCAGATTTGAAGTGTGTCTCAGTGGAGTCTCCTTCATACTGCTAATATTCATGTCAGTTGTAATGATGGTGCATTGCATTGCTGCCAAAGTGCAGCCCCGTCTTGTTACATTAATCTCAGGACATGCAGAGGCCTTTGCTAGGGTAAGGAACCTCAGTGTTGAGCATGTGCATATAAAACATTGTGGAGATGGGAACTTCGTATAATGATCACAAAATAGGACAAGAAATAACTGGAGTGAGATCTAGTGAAGAAGGGACTGTTGGAGGCAAAGATGGGCACAGGAGGTTGCATACACTGACTACACTTGTCATGACTACTCCTGGTTAAGAATATTTTAGCTTTGGCTTTGACACTTGTATCTATCTATTAATCTAGTTCATTTGGCTTCTGCAGATGCATTTTATAAAAGCTATTAAAAAAATGCATAAAATTCTCAGCAACATGTGGTCCATCTCAGTTCATCTTCTGGAGTGAGGTATTGTTTGGTACAGAAAATGCACCAACTCCCTGGAAGATGCTGCCTTTGCTCCGTTCAGTTGTGCAACAGAATGTCACCAGGTCCAGCTTTGCTTTGTGATGTAATAATACCACCGGGTAAGTCCTGAAAGTCCTGAAATATTCTCGTGATGGTAATGTAGCCGTCAGGTGTGTAACAGCACAGTCTCAACAGCAGGACTTTGGCAAAGTCTGAAATTCTTCATCTTCTACAAAGTGCTTATATTATTCTCAGCCACTTCCATTATTTAACTGCTGTATGCAGAGAGAGGTCTTAAGAGATCTGAGGAAGCCAAGAGCAGCTGGGAATTTTGGAGGCATGTTGGGGGAGGTCTGGAGAAGAGAGGTTAAATGAATTTGAGGAGAGCAATTGCAACACAGAGCCCTGTGAATAACAATCTGCCTTACTTTCTCTTTCTGGCACAAACCAAAATTATAATTATCATGTTGTATCCCTTCAAGCTCAGATCACAAATCATTCTCTTTAAAGAAGACTGAATTTTTCAAGTTAATTCACTTTAGTAGCATCTGCAGTTTTGAAATGTAACTTTTTCTGAATTTGTTTTCCAAGCTCATTCTGTCGAGTACATTTTTTTTGGTTTTTTCCCTTGTAAAATTAGTTTTGAAGCTTTCTGATTGGGCAGAAACAGGTCACAAACTTGTTTTGCTTAGATAGAAGGAAACATCTGTTGGAACTCACATTTGTTGAAACTGGACTTTTTCCTGTGTAAACTCCATTCCCTTTTTGAACAATGAGCTGCTTAATGGGAGTTAGGTTTTCAAAAGAGCGTGCCTTACATGTGTCCCTTATCATTGGAAACCTTCTCTGTGTGGGGAACTGATTTGGGGCACTATTTGTATTTCAAAGGCTCCGTCATTCCCACCATATGCAGTTGTGGGCTACAAACCTTCTCAAGGCTTCTTATGAATATTTTTTCACAGTTGTTTATGGCTGTAGTAAATACTGGCTGTGGTACAGTAGTTCAGGATGTTAGTTGGAGGGGTCTTGTAAACATCTCATGACTCAGCCATGCACCTATAGTTGGAGAATCCTCAATATGATCAGTGGATATAAGTTATTATGCTGTCTGATCAGTCCTCTGCCAGAAAAAGTTTCTTCTCTTTGAACCATTTCTCTGCTCTGGTGTTTTTTTATATGACTCAAAAATAGCACATGCACAGGTTTTCCTTGGGAAAAAGTGCCTGGTGTTCTGTTATATTAGGAAATTCTTCCTACTAGTAGAATGTGTACTGAAAAAGTGAACATTGTTTATGCATAAAAAATGTCTTTTTTCTCTATGCAAAATATATTTTACAGAATCACTCACTTCAGCCTGAAGTATTCAGTTTGAGAAGGGGGGAAAAAAACCCAAACATCTCTTTATACTTATTATTCTTCATATATGTTTACTGTGTGTTTCTCCTTAAATTGTGAACTTTCTGGGCTATTGAGGTACTCACAGTCCCAAAACTAAGGGCAGAAAATACTAGGGTAGGAAGCAAAAATATTTCAAATGGTCTTGGTAGTTGGCCATTGTCCCTTACTAAGGGAAGTGGGTAAGACATATTCTTCCGAGTGTTTTATGTACAGATTAGATGAGATATTGGAGTAAAATCTGAAAAGATCTGTGTGTTCATTTGTGATCTTATGGTTTATATATCAAAGCTTTGGCTGTTGCTAAATTTCAGGATGTGTTGCCAAAGACATGGGCTCAAAATGTACTGTTATGTGCCTGCGTATACTGATGCAGATGATTAAAAGTTCTTTTTATCAGCTGATGCAAAAGTACAGAAGTCCTTCTGCAAAGGGTCAGAGAAGGCAAAGAGGAGGGGAGAGAGAGATTTGCAAGAGGGCAGTGTCTGTTGTCCTGCGTATTCACATAGCGTCACTGTGAGACATGAGCAATAATGATGTCTATTCTGGGTAATTCATTAGTGTTTTCATTGGCAGTCCTGCAGGAATATTTAGCAGAATGCATTAGCATGTAGAAATAATTATGACAGGTATGTCCAAATAGTAGCCTTCATTTATTTCTGTCAAACAGTTAGCAGTGCACTTGCGGAAATACGTTCTTAAAATGGGGAAACTATGTGCATGGATGGGAAAGTATAGTTTTACACTATATCCTTCCCCTACTGCTGGAATATGTGCTGGATATGGGATTGGAGAAAGCAATAAGCAGTATGTTCTTGTCACTTGAGACAGATAAGCATCAGATGAAACAAAACAAATGTTTCAAGTGATTGATTGTGGTGCAGTTGGAAAATGCAATATCTTTCCAAAGAAAGCCTGTTTATTGCAAGTGTCTATATGTTGAATGTGGGAACATAGATCTAGACTATCATCTAAGCTTAATTTTGTTTTCTTTGCAACTATATATTTATCTGGTAAGATGAGACCTTACAAGAATTGGCAGTGGAAAGTCCCTTGCAAAGTGTGTGGGACGTTCTCTATCTTTTTTTTTTTTCTTTTTCCTCTTCTGTAATACTAAGCCTTATTATATGGAATGTACAAAAGAAGAACCTGGAAAGAGCAGTGAATTCTGTCATTAGAAGGTAACTTAGTAGTTCAGGTGAAGTTACGGCCTCTAAGAGAGTAACTGAAACTTTTTCAGGTCTATCTGTGGATAGAAGCTAAAAGGTACGTATTTGGCAGAAGAGAATTCATTAGCCCAAAACCATTTCTGTATGGCAGGAGTTGACCAGCTGCAGTGCTTGTGCTTGATTTAGTAGATTTAAACATAGCCTGCTGAACCAATTTCTTGATCTCTTTCTCACTTAAAAGGAGTACAGTTGTAGTTAGTTAATAATAGTTGCACTCTTAAAGTTTGAGATAGAGGTGCTATTGTGCCACATTTTCAGGTACCAATGAGCCGGTAAATCAGCACTCTGAAATGTTTGCCAGCTATGAGATATACCCGGTTTGCAATCAAGAAATAACCTTGACAAAACTCTAAAAAGCATAGACCAAAGTTAGTGCTTTATTTGAATCAAATTGATTATGAAGTCAGTGATGGGTGACAGTAGCTTGGAGACCTCAATCAGATAAGTGTAGGAAATTTCAGGTGCTTATCTGACCTTCGTTTGGTAGATTGGATTGAAATCTCAGGAAAACAGGTTTTTGTATGTGTAGATATAAGTTCTGTGTGGATGAGCCTTTTTCCTTCCCTTCTTGTGAAATGCTAACAATTCAAGTCCTGTCTAGCATTTTGCAAATGCAGGATGAAATGCAATTGAAAATGGTAAGGAGAAGACAGTTTGTTTCCTGTACTTCACAGATCATCAGATATTTCTGATCAGGCAAGGAAACAAGTATTTGAGTTCATATGTGTTTTTTCTTGATGCTGCACATGACTTGGAAACACAAGTGTTTCATTCTTCATGGCTGGTTAGGAAGTGCAGCAGTGCTTCTGGGAATAGCTTGTTCAGCTATCAACAGCATTTTTGTAGAAACATACAGCAGAGAACAGATGTACTGAAGGACGGCAAGTCTTTGTGGAAGAGGTAATCTTCCTTTAGATGTGTTGTTGATAGAAGGATCGGATTTGTTCTGGGGATTCTGCTTTTGTACTTGGGATAAAACAAATCCTCACACTTGTGACTTGTAATGCAGGACACAGCAGTATCTCAACTAGTTCAGGTATGCGTACACCAGTACCTTAGGAACAGGTTAGGAATTTCTGAAATGTGGTATATGTATGACTGGTAGTTGCAGGTTAAGTCAAAATGGTGTTGAGAAAGAAATTAAAAATGCTTCTTTACTGGAAGAAGTTAGAAGTGTCTAACTGGAAACAAATGCTCAGCTATGTGCCTGCAATTACGCGCATGAGCTTTAGATGCTCACTCCTCTCATGGCATACCTGCTGTGCCAAATTCACTTCTGTGCATTGTAGGCTTCAGACAGAAAGGCAGATCCATGTGGTGTCTTGAAGTTGACTAGTACCTCTGAGTCCCTGGTTGTAGCTAAGAGATGGTTGCAAACAACTGTCCCTGTTCCATCCCCATTCCACACAGTGTGCAGGGTTGTGCTCCACGTGGTGCAGGAGAGTCTTGTACTTGATTTTAGATTAAATACGCACCAACTTGTTATAAGGCTTGTTAATAAGGTTTCAAGGTTGCACAAGACTGTATATATTCACATTCCAAGTGTGTGTCTTTGGGGAAACTCAGTACAGAGGTAAAGATGAGAAAGGCAGGGAAAAAAAGTAAAGATACAGCTGTGATGTTGCTGGAAGGTCACACTGAAACGATGTCAGAGTGAGAACCTCAGCTTCCACAATCCAAATTGTGGTCTTTGCTGCTGCCTAACTGATTCTGTCTTTTTTATGTATTAATTCCTCAAGCATTAGGACAGACAAATCTCATCACTAGCAAGAGTTTTCTGTTCCTCCTTGTGCTGGCAATTGAAATAAGAAGAGTTTTTTTTCTTCTATAAAAAAGGGAGAAAAGGACCTGCTTACTGCTCTGAGGTCCAGGTGCTGAATCAAAAGCCAGATCTTACCTGTGAGAAAGAGCTAATTTGACTGGTTGACACTGAAGCAGATCAAAAGCCAGATGGTATTTTTCAACATAACATCATAATAAAACACTGGAAGAAGCAATCAAGACTTGGTAATATCTTGTGATCATTTATTTCAAGATTGAGCTGTTTCAGAAACTGTGGAGAAAACAGTCTTAGATTGAGTTGAATATGTCAATTAACCTCTATGCCACCTTTGTTATATTATCTTGCAGGGTGTTCTTGTTCTTTTTTCCTCCTGTTCCCGTGCTTCTGAAGGTCTCTGTATATAACTTTGATTTGAATTTCCTTCAGCTTTGTAGAAAATTGTTGGATTTGGGGGTTCTTGATGAGGCAAATTTTGGTAAAAATTCTGATGTTCTTAGTCGTATAATTGTGAATAAGAAAAGAGAACACAATAAAGCAAGCAGCTGAATAGATTAAAGAAATATGAAATATAATACATGAAAAGAACATAGGAGTTGAGACATTATCTTTGTACAATGTAGGCTTGATTCGCTTTTATTAACTGCTGGGAGTCAAGGCTGGTATCTTTTCTGGGGCTGAAATGGAAAAAAATATTGTGAAACAGTCATTGTGAAACAGGTTGACTTGGAAAAATCTTTTGAGAGCTGTTGACTTGTCAGTGCTTGTAGATCCCATAGGTTGATAACTGAGTCACAAACTTTGCATGACATCTGGATTGAAGAGGGAGTTAGGGAGATTATGGTGAGACTGCATTATTCCTAGGTAAGTGTTTCTATCCCCAACATTTGAGCAAGATAAGAAACTGGTGTCCAGCCTGAGCAAACCAGAACATGTGTAGCTGAATAAAAAGAATTGAGGAAAAAAAAGACAATGAATATATTTCGTTTTGGTTCTTCTATTCTCATCTAACATTTCTAATCCCTAGTAATCTGGTTCATGCAAAATCATAAGCATCATTAATAATCGAATCCCTGGAGATGTTGCGTGAGAACTTAGTCACTCCAGCACCTGTAAGGAAGTTCAGGGCTTCCATACAAGTGAAGTGCCTTTTCGTACAAGTGAAAAACAGGTCATGGCAATATCTTTCTCCCTTTCTGACAGATGGCTAACAATGCAGCCACCTTCATGAATCTTTACCCTTGCAACACAACTGTAGGGCTTCCCCTGCTGTAAACTGGACTCCTGGGGATAGCACTAATCCTTTTTGGCATTTATCCCAGAAAGGACAGGCAAAGGCATGGACCCGGTATTTGTGGATCTGTGTGAGACAGGCAACTTACTTACAGGGTAAGTAACACCCTCATATGTTACACAGTGATAAAAAGATGTCAGGATATAAGGAATTTAGCTCCTTGGGGCTTAATACTTAGATGGATTAGGGCTTGTCGTTTGTGGCTTTCTCATTTGATGGACTGAACAAGTGAATGTTGAGATAAAGATGCAGAGAACTGAAGTTGCAGTGTTTTTAATCAGGCTGTATTGTGTAGAATAGATGCTATTTCACAACAAACATGGAAGTTAACTATATGTAGTTGCATAACGTGAGGCTCATGTTTATACTGCTTTTAGGTCTACTTTGATTTCATTGTTTACTCTGAAGTAATACTGATACATACATCAGAGACTCCATGATACCCTTTAGTAAGTGAAGTAGGAAATTTAAAAAATGGTTTTATTCCAAAATACTTCTAAAGTCTGTTAAGCTTGTCTGAGAAATATTTGGAGTCTACACTCTGGTGTGTTGTCACAACCATGTTGAAAGCCTTTTATAGACTTAGTCTAAATAATACATTGATTTGTAGATTTGTGGTCAGTCTAAACAATCAACCTATGTATCCTCAGTTTCTCAGTTGATCGGTAATTGTTGAAAACATGTGAATTGTTTTTGAAGTGAAGATATATTTGAGGCAGGAGTGAGTGATGCTTTAAGACTTCAAAACTTGTTTTTTTGACTGGACAATCAGACCAGTGCAAGACAACTGTCTGGCTCATTTGTGGAGAGGCAAGCAGCTACTTGCCTCATCATAACTTAAGTTGTATTGTTTACTGTGTGCTTTGCAACTCTGAGAATTATGTAAATTCCCACGTGGGAGATGCAAGCTGAGCTGGAGACTCAGGTGTATGCAACTGCTCTGTAAACATGTAATGCATACCCCATACAGAAAAATAATATTCTGTCCTGCCTAGTACTGTATAGTGATAAGAATGATTGTATATACATTATAAATTTTTATATATATTGCAGTAAAATATGTTTCATTTTATAAATATGTTTGTCTATATAGAGAAGGAATTGTTGATGATTTTTGTTCTTTTAAACATCTATGAAACTTTAGAAAAAGGAATATTCATCTAATCAGTTTGTTCAGATGCTACCCAGTTGTTTGATTTTAATGTATTTCAAAGGCCTGTTCCTGTTTTCTGGGCAAAGTTTGTATTTCAAATCTTACACTGCTGTAGTCCAGTGCTGAGATACCATAAGCACTACTCAGGAGACTTGTTACAATAGGGTGGCTTTCTACAGCGAAGACCTTATTTTTCTATCAAATAAATGCCACTGCTGTGGGGATTACTGGTGGAAAGGCTGTGTTGAGGTGCTCCAACATATATGCCTCAAAGGTCTGAATATATGGACACCTGCACCCAGACTTGGAGTCAGTAAGAGATTCACGTTAGTCTCCCTACACACGTGGTTCCCTCAGGCAGAGGACAGCCATCAGTTTGCCACCCAGCCATGAAGCTCAATCTAGGGAGCACCATGCCCCCCGGAGCACCTTCCTGACCGCAAAGCTTTGGCAATCACAGACAGCTTGTCCTGGTTGCCTTCTAGGGCACTTCACTCTTTAGCTGAACAGACTTCTGTTTGGACTCTTGCTGTTTCGTTCACAGGGGTAAACAAAAATGATGAATGCAATATTTTAAGTGCTCAAGAATGTATGGGCTGATTATTCACAGATACTCATCAGTTCTGATCAACATTTTTTATTATTTCCAGGATTCATTTTTTCATCATTTTTTATTCCCTCCAGAGGAATTGTGTCACATTGTGCCTCCATTGGATGAAAAAGGAGCTGTAAATTAATGTTCAAAAACACACAACTGGAACAGGTTGCCCAGAGAGGTGGTGGAAGCCCCATCCCAGGAAATTTTTAAGGCCAGGCTGGATGGGGCTCTGAGTAACCTGATCTAGGGGGAGGTGTCCCTGCCCATGGCAGGGGGGGTCGAACTGGACGATCTTTAAGGTCCCTTCCAACCCTGACAATTCTATGATTCTATGATTGTTGTCCATACCATTTCCCATTAGCCTCAGGCATACATGCAGCAGAAGGGAAGCGTGGGCTCTGATTCTCCTGTGCTGCTGTT
The DNA here is from genome assembly GCA_013401335.1 of Brachypteracias leptosomus. Classification (NCBI taxonomy): domain Eukaryota; kingdom Metazoa; phylum Chordata; class Aves; order Coraciiformes; family Brachypteraciidae; genus Brachypteracias; species Brachypteracias leptosomus. The sequence continues at coordinate 96,980 of VYZX01016955.1, read as the reverse complement.
ACAAGAAGCAGCATCCTGTTCCTCAGTATCGCTCTGAAATTTCTTGGTAATTCCTCAGTTTCATAACATTTCCCAGGAGCTGAAGATTCGGTGATGCCTCAGGGCTGGCAGTCTTCCAGGGGGTGGCCAGGCTGAGCTGTGCCTGGAGCTTGGACCTACCAGAAGAAAGTTGTCTGTCTGTCTGACGTATGTTTCTGTCACAGCCAGTGCTCAGGGTTCTTGCCTGACGCATAAAATTATTTAATCTGTATTCTTCTGTATACCACTAAATGACAAACCATTATTTTGGCTTATTTTCATATGAATAAGGATTGTTCATGGGTCAGGAAGATTTTTACAATTAGATTAATCATCCTGTTCATAGAAGCCATAAATGGTTTGCCAAGCAGACAACTCCTCAGCAAAGCACTTAGATACATGCTTGAATGTTGTGCTTTAAGAAGACAAGATTTGAGAGTGCACTTTGCTAAAAGGACAAATAAATCTAGAATGCCAGTTTACACAGTCTTTCTAAATCTATGATAAAATAAATGTTTGGACTTTTTCTCATGGACGGCACATTCCTGGCAGTTGACAGAGTCAACCAGAAGAGCTGCTACTCGGCCTGTGAGCTACTCCTCAAACCTTTGGTCCTGCAGTACAGGATACCTTTAGCCCTTTAAATAAATGCTTAAATGCATTAAATATCTGGTCTTACTGCTTTGGTTCCTGAAGGACATGTCTGTGAACTGGTTGCCACTTGATATCAGGTACTCAGACTTCAGCTGTTTTTTCTGTAATATCCAAGGAGAATAACACAAACATTTCCTGCGAACTGTAATCCAGTAGAGAGGATACTTATAAGATAGGATGAATTGATAGCTGTTTTTCTTAGAATTTTGAATGAAAGCAAAGGAAATTATTTGATTTGTGCTTGAGTTTTTCAGATTTTCCTTTTTTTGTGCATCTCATAGGACCAACAAAGAATTTAAGCAAATGTGCCTTTTTGAAGCTGTTGAGGGATTGGTTTGTTGGGTTGGTGTTTTTTGGCTGGTTTTGTTTTTAAGTCTCACTTAGGTATGATGGTCTCTGTGTGGACTAGCATCAACATGCTGGAAGTTTAATGTAGTAGTCTAGTGGGTTTTGTTTATCTGGTCTCCTACATGTTTTAAAAGAAATGGTGCAGAGACCATCTTTAAGTGGAAACACACACAGCTGACGTTCTGGGCAAACTGGATCAGGTGTCACTGCAGTGCCCCTGGGAATGGGTGCACAATGCAATTTGAAAACTAAGGGTGGGGAAATACCACAACTCCAAGGCTCAGTGAAACAACATCAGTCTTCAGAGACGGAAGGACCACTGAGCAGGACTGGTAGATTAGGCGCGCTGGGCTGAGTTGTTTGCAGTCTTGTCTCTGTGGCTTGGTGCCAGTGAAATCTGAGAAACTGTCTTGGTTATTTTGCATCTGACCTTGCTGGCAGAGACCTTGGAAGGAGATGCATCAGAAGTTTACTGGAGCAGAGGTTGGGGACTGGGCATGGGATAATGGGTTTCAGGAGGAAACAAGGGGAAGAAGCTGCAAGACGGTGTGAAGATTTGTTGAACACTTTTATTCCAGGTGTCTTTGGTTTTGTGCTGTCATATCAAAGTCATGCTCATCTGGAGACAATACAGCTTTACCCTGTCTAAAGAGAAGAAAACAAAAAATAGGAAAAGTGCGTGTCAGTTTAAAAAAAGTAAAAAAAAATTTGTGAAAAGGAAGACCAAATTAAAACTTCATTTTTTAATTTTCCTTTTGACCACTCAAGAAACCCTTTAAATACCTTAATCTCCTATTTTTTTTCTCAGTAAAATAAAGAGCTTGGAGCCTTTTTGGAATGCAGAGAGTTACTTAAATGGATACTTTTTAACATTTGAAGTGTTGGCCAACTGTGAAGAACAGTGTGATAAGATGTTCTTCTGAACACCAGAATTGTATATACACTGAAATTTAATACCACCTTGCTGTTTGACAGAATCAGTTCTGAAATCAGACTTCAGTGCCAGGTTTTTAATTTTTTTGGTTTTTGTTTCTCAAGCAGATGCATAGGAGACCATTTGGGACAGACAGAGTGTTTCTTGCAGGACAGTGGTATTTCCTGAAGAACAGGCTTGTTTGTTACGTGCTTGTTTGTTACCTTTCTGCCTTTCCTGGGGTAGCCTAGAAGAGCTGGTTTCTCAGTCATCTCTAGTGCAATAGCTATTGTTTTCCATCAGACCACAAACCCACTCTATGGTCTTGTCTGCTCTGGGAAATGTCTTCAGTGGTGGGAAGCAGGAGCCAGGAACACAGCACGGCTCTGGAGGAGGGCAGGGACTTTTTTTGCGTAGGACCTTTGAAACACCATGACCTGTGTATGTGCCCTTTCCTTGAGTCTGTGAAACTGGCAGAAAATGTGCACTTGCCCAGAACCTCAACCATTTACGAATTAGCTTCACTTGTATAACTGAATGAGGAAACAAAAGGTGGAATTAATAGAAAATTTCCTTGAACTAGTATCACAGAGGCAGATATTTGAGTTTTCTATGACATCATTAAAGGGTTTAAAATCTCTGAAGGTGAATTGATTCAGCATTTCTTCTGCTTCCTATTCTGTACGTCAGAGGAAATGAATGAGGCTGTTATGCTCACTCTTGCTTTATTATTCAAGAAATGGGGTCTCTTAGCATAGTGAAAGATAAGTGAGTAATAAGCCTGCTGAAAGGTATCTTTTTTTCCTTTTTACATTATGTATAACTTGTGAAACTCATCTCACAGAAATTACACAGAGCAAAGTTTAATAGGAATCCAGAAGCTATTATATACTTTTATAGATGGTGGGACCATCCACAGTTACTTCAGGGAGAATAATTGTGTTTTTCGTCATCAGCTTCTGACTTACTCAGCTGGTGGATACACCATTTCACAGCTTCTTGTACCCTATGGCCTCTACTGACTCACTGATACCCCCTGAATAGCACATGTAGGATTGGAGCTTTAGTCCCAGCAAGAGGTTGTAGTTTTATGTCAGAAATATGGACTTCATCTCATGACATTAGTAACCCTTGGGCTGAGATGCGGTCTAGTGTGTTGGTCACATTAACCTGCTTGAGAGCAGAGTTCAGGCTTTGGTTATGGCAGACACTGCTCAAGGGTGGTTTGTCCTCCTCTGGATGGAGTTTAGTACTTCACTGAGATGTAAGGTGCAGCCTTTATGCCTTGGTTGGACAGCATGGGTACAACTGTGTAGTTGGGGAGGATGGCACATGGTCCTGAAGAGCTATGGAAGAAGCTCTAATTTTCTCAATTGAAATGTTGCTCTCTCTTGATAATGGAGAGCTTTGCAGCTGCAAATTATGATTGAGTGCTGTTACCCACTTGAGAGCTATGTGGTGACCCCCATCCAAAGCCAGGCTCACACAGACACCCTGCCAGAGCCCTCTCCACACACTGGTGGAGTACCAGAGGGGAGGTGACATCAGGCGGCAGTCAGCTGCCAGAACTCCTAGGTGTTCAGGTGCAGCATGGCAGAGCCAGTGCTCATGTGAAAAGAAAACAATCTTCTGGGAGGAAAAGATTTGTTCCAAGCTCAGTTTTAGCAAGAATGAAAAGTTCAAGTAATTAAACACCTTCTCCCACCATGTCCCCCACCTCCCACCCCCCAAAAAAACCAAAACCCACACCAGAAACCAACACAATGGATATTTCAGCTTTTCAAGATCCTTCCCCAGCCCAAGAGAGGGAGCTTCCTGCTTTCTTCATAATTGGAATGATTATGATCACATTTTTTACAGGTAATTACTGTCCATATTTGTTTTCTAAACCTTACCAGGTGCTTTCAGCCACCTCTGTCTACTTGTGTTTTCCCACAAAGCCTCTTTCTTCTTACATTTTTCCCCCTCTTAAGAGAATTCTGGTGGGTCCTCATGTTACTTGTCTAACTGCTATTTGCTGTTTCTTCTTTCTAAACTTAGTTTGGAAGGACTGATGGTAATAAAAATACTTTGTGAAAAACTAATGAAATTCTGGCTGTAACGGGGGGAGGAATAATCTTTTATGGTCAGATATTCTTGGCATTATTAAAGACCTTAAGGTCCTGAAGGCTGAGAAAATTGAGGCGCTTTTTTATTATCTGCTTGCTGTGGATTTATTCTTCAAAGCCAGTGCCATTTAAGAGAAATTTAGACAGATGGACTTTGCTTTGTGGGGAATTAAGATTAAATTGTATTTTTTTTCCTTGAGCTAGTAACATGCTGTTTCCTTTACCTAGTCTTTTGTTTGTTCTTGCTCAGTAACCTTTTCAGGAGTTTTATTTTGGAAGATAAATAGAATATGTTACTCCTTCTGTATTCTAATAGAAGTTTGCTTTCCAAGTCTCTCTTCTCATAGTTGAGCAGTTCAGGCTGTATCCTGGTATTGTGGAGGCCCATGTTTACAAACCAAACCCAAAAAACCCTCTGAACTTGCTTGCTTACTTTTTGGGCTTGGTTTGGTTTTTTTAGGTACAATACTGAGGTCTTTTCTTTTAAGGAAAAGCAGCACAGGAACAATTTGCTCTTCTGTAGCTGGTAGAAAGAAGCTGTTAGCTGAGCTTGTCTCTCACAGTGAGTCAGGAAATTCCTTCCAATCTGTCCAGATGCTTCCTGTGCACAAGGCTGGTGTCATATTTGGCACATGATTAAAAAAAAAAAAATCACACTCAAACTGCTTTTATTTGGCATTTAGTCAAGTCCTTTGGCACCACGGAAGGAGGATAGCCTTGCTGGTTGGACAGTGTTACTGTGCTTGAGGTTGTTTGGAAGAACAAAAGTGAACCATGTAAAATGAATCTTTTTTTTTTTTTTTCTTTTGTAGCTGTTGAAAGCCCCCCTTGACTTTTTTCTCCATGCTACCTGTGTGCTGTCCTCCTCCAAGTAATAGACTAACTCCTATTTTCACATGTCAAGTTCTGCATTGCTAAGAAAATAGTTATGGCAGCAGATGCTTGTAGCAGTGCTGCATTTCAAAGGGGAAGAAGATGTTGGCATCTTTACACTCTGGTGGATTTGAGCTGACGATACATCCTCTAACCCCTTTGTAGATCGTATTGTTCTCTTTATATGTCTCTGACTGGGAAGAGTGTAAACGTACATCCTGGTTTGTGCTTGTAAAACCTGTAGGTTGCTGGACCTGTAAAAGTAAGTATGATACGTTTGCTACCTTTGCATTGGTCTATCCTGGACTCCCAATCACCATGCTAATAAGTTGTCCAGATAAACCAGATTCTCCCGAGAGTAAAAGCAGTTTCCTGCATTTTCTCCTTATCTCTGCCCAAACATAGTGTTGGGAATCCCATCCTCTGTCTCTGCCCAAGTCGTAACTGGATGTCCCCAAGTCTCGCAGTCCCAGAGGAGGATGTAGAGAGAGGAGAATATAAGAGGAAACAAATACCAGGGGGGGAATTATTTAAGTAGGAATCTTATCAACAGGAAATGCGCTCCTTTCAACGAACTTGATGCTAATTTAATTTTGTTCAAGTTTTGCATTTGTTTCTTGCTACTGAGAATTCAGTTTCTTCTCTCCTAGAAGAGAGATGTGTATTCTGGTCTTTGAAAACTTGTTTGCTATTACTGATCATAAACTTTGAGTCACCAGCAGGTCTCTAATGTACAAGAAAGGTGTTACAAGTTCTGCTGGGTGGTACTTCTAAAACTGAAGGGACCCTCAGTTTTGGAGATGGCCACTGAACGTGCTCATGCGAACTAATGTGCACAAGAAGTGACCTGGCCCATAGACTCACTGCACTGTGTAACCCCTACATGACTCTAGGAATTTCAGAGTTGCATTTGTCTGTGATAGATCAGAATCTAGCCATTGCATGGTTTCTATGGTGCTGCCAGCTAAATGAGGGAAGGGATGGAACATGCCTGTTTTCTGTTTGGAAACAAGACAGACAGAGTGGAGCAAAATGAATCGGACTTTTTCTGAGGATGTTTTTCAAGCTGTTTAGCTATGTGTCTGAAACGTAAAAGATGTAAATGTAGAGAATTCCAAAATCTTCCAGTTCTGATCTTTTTAGGGCTTTAGCAGGTTTTAATTTCTCCCAGGTTTAAGGCAAATGACTTTTAGTTTTAGAACCTATAGATTGTTTTAAAATATCAGATTATTAACATTGGAGACCTTTACCAGTGCAGTGACCATTATCTAGATCTATAGCACAGTGTGGCTTCTGCAAGTAAAAGTATGGAGCGAAGTGGGGAAGGTGGAGAGGTGGGGACATGCTGTGTTGTACCTTGTGCCTGCATGATGGGAAATCAGGAGACAACATCAGGTCTTCTGTCCTACTTCTGAGCTGTCTGGGGCTCATACTGAGTACTGTGGATGCATTTGCCCTACATGGCTTTAAAACATTTTGTCTGGATTTGGGTAGATTTGTGTTTGTTCCTTGGTGTGGTGTGGCTCATCTTCCACTGATTAATTTAGAGAGAAGAAAGTGGGTATGTTGACATGGCTGGTAGTTTTTGGGGGGTGAACCTCCCCTTTGCCTGGCACTAACAAGCTTGTCTACAATAAAAGATGGAGAAAACCCCCAGCAGAAACTTTCCATGTCCTGATGTGGAGATGGAACAGCGCATGTGACAGGTGGTGGTCTCTAACACTAGCTACCATCATCCCCTTTGCTGTCTTTTGAATGAAAATGCTAATAGTGCTTAAAAGGAGAAATTAGTTGACATGTTAAAATAATTTTCCCTTCCTTTCAGTACTTTTTTGATTCAATGGGTAGTAGTGAGCTGTATTCTGTAAATGCCTCCACATGCTGAATGATCTCATTTTCCATGTGGGAGTACAGAATAAACTCAAGAACACAAAAGATTGCATGAAAAGGTGGCATTAATTATACAAAATTACCATCAGAAGGCAGATTATTATGCAGAACATTCTTTTTGACATTATGAAACAGCTTTTAATTTAATTTTAAGGTTAATCTGACAACACTCAGAAGTAACCACGAAGCTCTGCAGTTTGATTTCTGGCAAGGGCATATCCTTAAAGTTAGTTATTGAAGCATACTAACAGTTGAGGGGGTTAAATATAAGTTCTGCTGAATAATAATGAAGAAGGGATTAATTGAAATCAGTAATTTTTAGTCATAACATACCTCAGTGAGAAAAGGTGAAATAGAACAATAGTCAAATGCTTCTAAGTCACAGAATCACAGAATGTCAGGGGTTGGAAGGGACCTCGAAAGATCATCTAGTCCAATCCCCCTGCTAGAGCAGGATCACCTAGATCAGGTCACACAGGAACGTGTCCAGGCGGGTTTTGAATGTCTCCAGAGAAGGAGACTCCACAACCTCTCTGGGCAGCCTATTCCAGTGCTCTGTCACCCTCACCGTGAAAGAGTTCTTCCTTATGTTTACCCGAAACCTCCTATGCTCCAGCTTGTACCCATTGCCCCTTGTCCTATCACTGGATGTCACTGAGAAGAGCCTGGCTCCATCCTCCCGACACTTGCCCTTTACATATTTATAGATGTTAATGAGGTCACCCCTCAGTCTCCTTTTCTCCAGGCTAAAGAGACCCAGCTCTCTCAGCCTTTCCTCATAAGGGACATGCTCCATTCCCTTAATCATCTTAGTGGCTCTGCACCGGACTCTCTCCAGTAGCTCCCTGTCTTTCTTGAACTGGGGTGCCCAGAACTGGATACAGTACTCCAGGTGGGGCCTCACCAGCACAGAGTAGAGGGGGAGGAGAACCTCCCTCGACCTGCTGGCCACAGGCAGCACAGCCTTCTGTTGTGTCAGCCACTCCTCCCAGTTTTGTATCATCAGCAAACTTGCTGAGGGTA
>VYZX01016955.1:59394-89003 GCA_013401335.1 Brachypteracias leptosomus | reverse complement strand
TTTCCTCTAGACTTCCTTTTACCTCCAATGTACTTGAAAAAGCCTTTCTTGTTGTCCTTGACCTCCCTCGCCAGGTTTAGTTCTAAGGAGGCCTTAGCTTTCCTTGTTGCATCCCTGCATCATCTGACAACCTCTTTGTACTCTTCCCAAGTGGTCAGCCCCTCCTTCCATGCTCTATGTATTTCCTTCTTCCACTTAAGTTTATTCATTAGCTCCCTGCCCAACCATGCAGGTCTCCCAGCTCTCTTACTTGATTTCTTACTCTTTGGGATGCTCTGATCTTGAGCTTGGAGGAAAAGGCGCTTGGATATTAGCCAGCTTGCTTGGGCCCCCTTACCATCTAGAGCCCTGTCCCACGGGACTTTTTCAAGCAGTTCTCTGAAGAGGCCAAAGTTAGCCCTTCTGAAGTCCAGGGTAGCAGTCCTGCTTGTGGCCATGTGTTTGCCTCATGTGATTCTGAACCCCACCATCTCGTGGTCACTGCGGCCAAAGGTGCCCCCAAATATTTACTAGCTGTGAAGTAGTTAACATTGTGGATGTGTAATTGTAAACATGAAAGTTTGGAGAAAAAAAAAAAAGAATTGGCATTTAGTTGATGTATTGTTTAGAAAGAAAGGAGAAAATTACAGCAAATAAGAATAGAATTCAAAACTTAATGTAGATAGCTGGCACCAATTTGTCTGTGGCCACAGTTGCAAAATACACAGTAAAGCAAACACTGTTGTGGAAAGGCTCATGTTTTGCAATTATCCCTGGCTTTGGAACTGCACAAGCCCTTACATGATTCCTTCTTATCTCTGTTTATACCAGAGAAATATTGGCTTATTTTAAAAGGCAAATAAACAACCTAAGAGTTAGACTTGTGGGGTTATGAAAGTGGGATGGAAACTCTCATATGGTCATTATTATTTTTGCTTGTGTCTGGAGGCCACCACTGTAAGCAGGGCTCGTGATGCTGGGTGGTTGGTAGGTGTCCACCCAAAGCTTGTTGCTGGCCTGAGCCAAGTGCCAGGAAGAGGCCTCATAGCTGGGAGATGAAATGCTGAGCTGGCAAAGGCAATCTGGAGCACAGCCAGAAACTGGACCCTAATTTTAGGAGGCTTTGTAGCCATGGGAGATGGGAAATTCCTGATCAGGATGGTTTGTGTTTGCTTTCAGAAAATTTTGGGGGCGTTACTGTAGTCCAAGATTTGAAAGACCTCAGCAGATGAACCATGCAGAGAAGTGCTTACCTCTAACAGCTCCTTACATATCTGCTTGGCTTCCCCTCTCCCTTCTCATTTTTGTCTGTGATGTTTTTCAGTCAAGTTATTTTTGTTGTCAGAGTGGTTAATTTCAGAAATATGGGGAATGTTTTTAAAACGTTAAAAAATGTTCCTGCTGCTCAGACAGCAGGCTGTGAAATCACTTGGCGGGGTGTTTTTATTTCAACTGACCCTGGAGAATCTGAAGATACCACAAATGTGTTTTTAATGGTCAGCTGTGACTTTGCTCACAAGTAATAAATGGGAATCATTTAGGGTGAAAAATAGCTCAACGGTATGAAGTCATTCTAAAGTGCAGGGCCAGATGAAAATATCCGTGTTCAACATAGGCTTTGAACTTGTCTGTGAAGATGGGCAGTAAAAAGCAGAATCAAAGCATTGCCTTATTATTTTTTTTTGAGATGTATGTTGCAGCATGATCTGCAAAGGACACAAACTCGAGGGATTATAGTTAAGCTCGTTTTCAAGACAATACTTTGAGGAGACCATATGTCAGCATTGTATCTTGTTCTTGCAGCAGTGCTTTAAACACTCAGGCTGCTGGCTGAGAGTCTCCGATAATGGAATATAGCATCCCTTGTGCTTACCTGGGCCTTTTTATCTGCTTAGGGCTGATTATCACCTTTGTTTAAATAACCTCTGTACAAGATAAACTTTCAAAGGCCCAAGTGTTGGTTATTGTCTATTGAACATCGATGAGAATTGGGCATGTATTCACAATTCCAGGTTTTTTTGAAATTGAGCTTGTAATGAGAAGGTAGCGATGTGATAAATGTGCTTTCCTTTGTTTACTTCCTTAGCACATCTTTCCTTGTTGGTTTCTAACAAAGCCTTCAAGCTGCCTTGAGCTGCATAACCAGGTCAGTCAGTCTGCCCTAAGTGTTTATTGCAGCAGCTCTTTCCTCTCTCCCAGAATGACGACACTGGTGCAATGCAGAGTAAGGGGAAGCGAGGCAGGTTGTGAGACCTGCTCGCAGCCTTCTTAAGGGCAGCGTCCTCACTGGCTTTAATGAGCCCTGGATTAAAGGGCAGGGAACATCTCCTGCAATTTCACTATAACTGAGGGAATCTCCCTGAGTCACCTGTGGATGTGACAGTTCTGGGGATGGGCAGATACCACCATATCCCCTTTCTTGTCCAGAAGAACATTTAAAGTTGAGGCAGAGGTTTACCTTGATGAAATAGCACTGATGCTGCCTGGGCTGCGGTGGTGGTCATTGGGAGGGAGGGGAGCACTGAGACCTATTGCTATGAAACTGTGATGTGTTTTAGCTTGATTTCCTTAAAAAAGGCTCTTAGGTTATTAAGTGCTTGGTTTCCTTTTAATACTTTTGGATGTGACTAAGCTTAGCCAGCATAACTCAAGGTCCCAAAGATAACTGGTTCCTGCAAGTCTGAGAAAGTAACTACTGGTTAAGAGGAGTGAGACAGGAATGAATGCCACCAAGAACAGAAACATGGTGATGTGAGCTGAAGTTGTCCACTCTCCTGGCCCGATACCTGTCTTGCCTCCTCCCTTGACACCAGCTCAGGTACCTTTGCATGGAGCTGCTTACCTGGTGCACCGCCTCTTGCCTGGAAGCTGCCTGGGGGCCTGGAGCGGGGAGCTGGTGGTGCAGATCCCTGAGAATCACAGGACAGTGGGAGCAGAGCACCTGGACCTCTGCTTTTTTGACAGTTTTTCCTTTGACATGCTGGCAAAAGATACCACAATCTAATTCTTTTTCTTTTGCTAGATTGACATGCAGAGTAATGATCATTACTGATGCCATAAATATTTATAGAAAAAAATTCCATCCCATCTTTCACTTTCACTGATGTTTTTTGTCCTCACTGTTTCTCTGCTTATTGTCAAATTACATGTCCGATTCATTTTTCATCATATATACTCCTCACTCTACCCTTATGGGCTACTGTAAAATTGCAGATACTCAGGTTATTGTGAGAAGAATTTTTGTGCTATTTTTGGAAGAGTATTTTTTTTACTATATATTGTGCACACTGGTAATAGAATGTTTCTGTGTTGCTTTGAGATGGTATGTTACTATTGTCAAATGTTTTGTTGGGGTTTTTTTCTACATCAGTTACACAGCAATGAAGCTTTTTGATATTTTTGAAAAAGTTTCACTGGTTTGGCTTTTCTAAGGAAGAATATAAAGCCATTTTCAGTAGCTGTGCTTTACATGTTCATACATTTATACATATTTTAAACAGCTTTAATGTTAAAGAAAAATTAGAGGTCAAGCAGAAGCTCACAGATCCAATTAATGAGTTCCAGTACATGCCCTTAAATCCTTTGTGCATTGGGAGTGGAAAAACCTTTCCTGATGCTATTTCAACGTATTGCTTCAATATTTAATTAGCATGGCATAGTCACTGTAGTTCATAGTGAATTTTTAAAATATTTAATTTTAAACTAATAGGACTAATGCACTGACTATTGATTACCCATACCTGCAGATGTAGGCATGGTAGGAAATCGGTCCATGTGAAGACACTGAATGTGGTTCTAGGTCAAGCCTGAAGCTGACTAGTGTGGCTGAGTAGACTTGGGGAAATCTCTCCAGCTTTCTCACTACCCCTCTTTGTCATCTGTAGAGGTGAAAGAGGTGAGTGGCAAAACAGCCTTGATGCTGTGCTTGACGTTTGTCCTTCAGGCAGAACCAAGTAAGCCCTAAGCAGTGGTCTTCAGTTACATTGTCCATAACATGAGCAACAGTGACAAGAGTTGTTGCTGGCATGCATATATGCATGCACTCTGCATGCACGCATATATGTCTTATTGCACATGTATGTGTAAATGCATGTTAAGATACATCATAGAATATCTCAAGTTGGAAGGGAACCATAAGGATCTTAGAGTCCAACTCCCTGCCCCTCACAGGACTACCTAAAACTAAACCATATGACTAATAGCATCATCCAGACATACATGTATTTTCCAGGCTTTGAAAAAGTGTTAATGAACAATTTCTATTTTGCCATGAATTTTAAAGGGAAAACCAATTGCATTGTTTGTGGAAGTTTATCTTTTTTTTTCTGAGGCCCTTTCCTGATGGGGTTTACAGGTATGGGTGGCCTGTGGGGGACACCTTATTTCTTAGAGGGTAAACGTGCTTTTTCTTTGGCTAGTAGACATACTGCTAGTTGGAAATGCTCATTTGTTAATCAGCAAGTGACATTACAGTGAAGCATTACAAACTCTTAAGGTTTACATTCTCACTACTGGGCAGATGGACATTACTATAAATTTGCAATAAATGTGTCGTACTGAAATTTGAAAACTTGCCAGTTTGATTAAAGTGAGGAAGTTTGCTCATGCTTCATGCTTGCAGTTTTGTGTAAGCGTTTCTTAAGCAATCTCAAATTTTCATGAAGAATATAGACCTGAGTCTCCTTGTCAGTTCAGAAAAGATGTGGAGGCTCAGATCTCAGTCTTAGAAGAATAAAAAGTAAAATAGTGCATGCTTTATTTTTTCACATTTACCAAGACAATGCTGTCTGATTTTTCTGATGATAGCTTGGTTCTTGCCTGTCAAAGTCTTACACCTTGCTGAGTGGTTAGATGTGACTTGTTAACAGTGGATTTGTGGGCACAGGAGCTTTGCTGGTGTGTACTGTGCAAATCCTACCCAGCTAGCTGTTCTCCTACATACCTGCAACCTGCAAAGCAGTAAAAGATATGGATGGCAGAGCAGAGACTCTGTCTGAGAAACTGCTCCACTCTTGTGGGATCTGGTCATACAGCGTCAGGTGGATTAGGTTTTTCATCGTTTTGTTTGAATGGCAGCATGAACCCGCCATCTGCCTGATTAAAACCAATACAGTAGTAACTCTGATGGGAAAATATTAGCATGACTTTTTTTTCTGCAAGTTTACAACTGTTCCTGGTGTGGTGGCAATGTGTATTTCCAAATTAATTACTATTTGGAGGGGTGTCCCACATTTTGGAGATCTCAGCTGTTTTAAATCACAGTAACACAGCGTGAGGGCTTGTTCTTCACCTGGACAGCAAAACTATAGCTTCCTTCACATTGGTCTCCCAACCTCCTAGTATGTTTGCCTTATCTCAAGAGAGATTGAAGGAAGTAGAGCTGTCTTCTGAAATGTGCAGGAGATCAAGTGTGGTTATTTTCATGTTTCTTGGAGGAGCTGGAGGCTGAACAACTTGAGTCTGTAGTAGGAAGGGGTGAGTACAGTTTCTAACACTCTTCATACTTAGGAAAAGACTGGTAAGATTTTTTACTTGCAGTAGAACTGGTTATTGGCTCTCCCTGCAGTAGCTACTCCCAGTCCTAAGTAGCAGTTGAGGATATTCTTGAGTGAGGTGTCTCTTAGTTGGTTATCTATAGTTAATGCAGTATACATTATTGACTAGGAAAGCTGGGGCTTTTTGGTTAAGAGCTGAGAAACAATAGAGCCCTTTTCTTGGCATATGCCATGTCCGGTAGCAATGAAAAGAACTGATTTCAGACTTCTAATCAGTCAGCTGCTTTTGGTTTTCCCCAAAAAAATATTGGGAAAATTACCATTTCTTTTACATGCTGCTAGAGACAAGTTTGTTGGGTTTTTTTCTTCTTTTCTATATGTAGTCTTATTTGGTCTGTGGTCTTGATTTCAAACTTTTTTTATAAACCATATTGCCATCAGCAAGAGAGACATTTTTTAAAGCTGTTTATGTTTGACTGTTGGAATAACTTCGTTGTGGTGTTGGACTGCTTCTGCCAGGACCTAAGTTCAGTAAGTAGCACCAAACCACGTACTAAAGTTTGCAGTTATACTTTGTGTGTGAACAAAATTCGATCCCTTCTTTGCTTTAAGAAGTTGCTCTCGTTTCCCTCTTTGCTAAAAGGCTGCTTTCTGCAGCTGTTTTACCACACATGTTGCAAGGATCATCACTGTAATTACTAGTGAAAGCTCAAAAAAAAAAAGGGAAATGACCTTTCCTGTGTTTCAGGGAATTTTCATTTATAGCTCTTTGCCCAAGCCCAAAATTAAATACATATTTTACCAACACTGAGATTGATTTGGAATGGGAGCTCTTATCTGGGCATGTCTTGGCCTGAAAGTTTTTGGCAAAATAATGAGTTCAGGGAAGAAATACAGAAAGCTTAAAGGATGAATTTGTAGGAGCAATTAAACAGCTCAGTAGTTGGGTTAGAGAGTGATTAAAGGCAAGTGGATACAATGTATGTGTAAAGCAAAAACAAGGAGGAGCTGTTTAGAACAGTGGAAGACAAGGAGAAATATAGCCTGAAAAGCTGTCAGCAAAGAAAACTGAGATTATTACTTACCATCAAAAGTTGGAAGCCTTACTGCAGGAGACATACAGGTTGTATTAAATGGGCAGAAAATATGCAGCTGGGACTCACTCTGTTGGAACTCATGGGATTCTTTGATTGCTTTAATGCTTTAATTCAGCTTTAGTGGCAAGCATGGGATTGCTGGAGCATGTCATCTGATTTTAGGCTTAATGTGGGTAATTAAGTTCGGTGCAGTAATCAGCTGGTCAAATCCAGTACTTACAGCTGAATTAGAGATGCAAGTTTCACCCTGTGATCTGTGGATCACTGTAGGTTACTTAAACAATGGACACAGAAAGTTAATGAGGTCAGCAAACATCTTGTCAGCAGGCTTGAATATTTACTGTAGAAAATAATGTCCCTGAAGGAGGGAGAAAAAAAACCAAACAGCATAACAAAAGAAAGCAGTAAATATATTTCATATGTCTGTATATGCTTTTAAAGACATCAGATTTTAATTTTTGTAGGAGAATGGTCAGTGCACTACTTGGCAAGATTGTTATAGTGTTTAGCTAAACTCATTGATGGAAATCTTGATAGGTCTTGTTTAAGACTCAGTTTTACTATTTTCAGCTTCTGAGTGTTGGATCATATATTGCCTACTTTTTTTCTGAATCATTACTTTGGTCATGGAGTGAGATTAACACCAGGGAGACCAAAAACTACCATCAAGGTATCAAAAAGTAACATACCATTATGAGTTTGCTAACAAATATTTGAAAGGGTAACATCTCCAGCAGATTTCAGGCCAGATCAGGTAGCATCCTTCATTTTGGAGACAGTGTAGAGAGAGTAACCTCATACTGTGTGCTCTGGCTAATGTGGCAGGAATGTGCTTGTGCCAGGCTGAGTTTTTACTGTGATGGAGCTGCTAAAAGCACTGGCCTCATATCGGTGACTGGGGAGTCCTGGCTACTGCTGATGTTCAGTGGTGCAGCTATCTATGATGCTTCCTGTGTTATGATGCTATCTAATTTATTTTTTTTTCCAGATTTTTTTTTTTTTAACATTGACTTAAATTGATTCTCTACTTATAGTTGTTTTCCATCAAACTCAGGAAATGCTTTCAAGATTTTGTGTTTGAAATAACAATGAGATAACAGTGCAATGAGTCATTTAAAATCCGGTTTTCATAACTTAGTGTATCAGTAAGTCTGGCAGAGGAGGTCCTATGGTCAACATTAATACTTAAAAATGAAAAAAATCTGTAGGAATTCAAGAAACTAATATTCTTTTATTTATATACAGACTGCTTTTACATTTAATATACCTGAAGTGTTACTTGGCTTTATTTCTCATGTCCTCAAGTCTATTGTTTAATCATCAGTAAGAGCATCTTTCATTATAGATTAAAACCAAATATAAATAAGTCTTTTTTCAGTGAAGAGTGTCACAGTATGAATAATGAGGAGGGAATTGGGTTGGTATTGACAACAGGCAATCTTCATAAATTTGCTCAGAGAAAGTGTTTAATAAACAATTTAAAATACATGTTTATAAGTTTGTTTTCTATTAGCAAACAGACAGAAAGGCCATCCATTTCTGACTGCAAATTATTTGCTTTGAACATTTCAATCACATATATATAGTTTTCTTATTAATCCCTCTAGACAGCTTGTTAAGTCACTTTGAAGTTAAGAGTGTATGTGATGAAAAGACTTTTAAATTTTGTGGAACAAACCACTAAAATCAGTGTGATTCTGTTCACGTCCTTTGTTATTCTGCCATCTAAAAGACCCAAGTAGAGTATTAAACAGATAAATCTGAAACTTCCTATATAGAGTTTGGATATGGGACAGGAGGTTTTTCATATACCTCTAGTTTGTTTTTACATTATTTAGACACTCCTTCTGCTGTGGTCAGTGACACTCATTAAAGAGTGCATAGTGTGGCTATTAGCTTTAGAAAAAGGGAGTTTTTAAGTGGAAGCATACCTTCTCACCACATTCTTTGAAAGCTGGTGTGAATATAACAAGTTGTCAAAACCAATATTAAATACCCCCCATCCCCACCCCCACATGGCAATTACCTCATGGTCACCACTGATGCTGTGGGGCAGGTACTGGGGAAGTCCCAGACTGGACTCAGTGGCAGATGGGAACCAAATTCAGGAGCTGGATTTTGGAACTGGATTCAGGAACACACCCATTAGGAACAAAGGCAGAATGGACAGAGTTCTCCTAGGTCGTCAGTCATTGAAGCAGAGACTTGACCCTTGTGATCCTTCAGCTTTATGCTGAATACGACATATATGGGATGGAATACCTCGCTGGTCAATTTAGGGTCACCTGTCCTGGCTGCTCCCCCCCACAGGTGCTACCTTTTACTTTCTGCACCCCCAATGTGGTACACAAGACTTAGCAGTGACCTTGGTCTCCATAGGAGCAAGTATAAGCAAGAGCCTTCCTGCATACCAGTCCTTGGTAGTAACTGTAAACATCAAATGGGCATTATCGCTGCTAGAAGCAGACACTGTCTGCAAAAATATGCTGTTAACTTCAGAAAGTGCAGTTACTTAGATTTAGCTGAAAAGTAAAATCACTGAACAGAATTAGTTCTGTTTGAGCTCAAACCAGGACACAAATTCATTTAAAAAAAAGAGAAAAAAGGTAGAAAGAAAAAGAGAAGTATCCTTCTAAGAATTAAAAGTAAGGACCTACTGTGTTGTGCAGGGAGACAGAGTAACCACTGAAGTATACTGTAATATAATATAAACCAATCTACCACTTTCTAGTACCAGTTACTTCCTGACTGTTGTGTTCAGGCAGTTGTGATTGCATGACTGAGGGATGGGGAGACAGATGGAACCAAATTTTGCTTAGGCTAAAATGGCATCCGTGCTGCCAACAGCAGGACAGTGTGTTGGTCACCACTGCTCAAGGAGTCAAGAATTCTCCTCCTGCTGACTTCTGCTTGCAGAAGGGGCAGTGGTTCATACTTACTTAGGGGTAAACTGTTATCTTCAATCCAGTCTTCACAGTGGGATAAGGAAAATGACAGTCCTAGCTGGTAAAAGTTCCAAGTCCATGTTTTGGGTGGCAGTCTCTGCAGGGCTGCATTCTCTCATCCTGTGGTTAGGTTTTTTCTGTGTCTGCAATTTTCATGGAGGCCACTCGTATACCAGACAAGATTATGGGATGGCAATAAAAAAGCTTAATCTATTAAAGCATGCAAATGTATGCCTGGTTGCAAAATTGGAAATGCAGAAAATATAATTATTTTTTTTTAAAGTCTTGGAATTAACTTAACAAGAAGATCTCAGTGGTGTCCATATCACTGCTCTGGACAGTGGACACTGGCAACTTCTCTCTGTGTGAGGGCTGGTTTGCTCTGGAGGTCTTCAGCTTGCATCTTGATCCACTGGTGTTTGAGGAGAACCTCTGAGTTACTCCGAGTAGTAGAACTGGGTTGTGTTTCTCCAGGGTCCCCACCTACCTCTCAGGCAGCCTTCTCCTTCTGTTTGCTTTTACCAAGATGAATCTCCAGTTAGAAAATGTACTAAGATGGTTGTGAGGAATCATATTTCCTCCCCCACTCCCTCCCCCCCACTTCATGGAATTAGATTTAAAAATAAGACATTTTTATTCTTAAACTTCCTCCTCCTCTGTTTTGTGCAGTGAAGAGCATCATTTTTCCTATCTGTCTGCTTTCCTTCCCTAGGCACTTCCCTGAAATTACTCCCCTATTGTGTTTCTTAATTGCAGTCTTCCCAGATTCAGGTTTGAGGGTTTTTTCCTCCTTTGACTTCTTCAGGATTGAGGCAAAATCCCGTAATTTGTGTATCAAGAGACTTGCTCATTATACCTCTATTAGGTATAATCTTGCAGCATCTACTATGCCATAGAAACCGTAAACAACAGAATATTAAATTGCAGGGAACGCATCATTTTCTTAATTTAGAAAATTAAGAAAAATTAACTTTGTCTTTTCCACATCATCCTCTTCTATGTTTTTTAATGGTTTCATGGATCCTGCTGTCATCATTAAGGGGAAAGAACTTTTTGTCTTTTTACTGAGTACCAAGGCATTTAAAAAGAACATTCATGGTGTAATACCACAGCTTTATTGCCTCACTGGCCATTTATATTAAAGGCATAGAAAATGCTTCTGTGCTTATGCACGGAGATAAGAAAATGAAGGTACATGAGTGGGTAAATGAGGGATAAGAGGTATGGGTGTTTGGCTTCTCTTTTGATGTTTTCTTAGCAGGAAAGACCTGCAGGTAGAGTAGCTCCAAAGTAAAACCTGACCATCAAGAAACGGGGGACAGCAGCAAGACGATATGGGGAGCTGAGGGGTTTTGCCCAGCCATCAGCAGAGCACAGCACTGTGCCTGTTGTTGGCGACAGTTGAGAAACTTAGCTAGAGGTCAGATAAAAAAAAAAGAAAAAGTAAGTCAACAGGGAAACATTAGGGATAATGAAATTCCAATATGATTAGTTTTTATATAACCTTGTTGTTGCACATTCTCCATTGCTGGCAGGCTAAATAGAGAGGTCTCCTGATCCAGCTGTATGAATTTGCTTTGGTTTTTTCCATCTTTTCTGTGTTTGTAATGACCAAAACAATCAGATCAGCAATACCTATTCATCTCCCTAGGATATTCTGAAAGCATCCTGAATGTGGCAAAAAAGATGAATCTTCACTAGTGTAACAAATAGGGCTGGGTGATGCACAGTGCCACAGCTGGATGTACACTGATTAAGACCTTTCAGCAAGGGAGAAATTAAGAAGAAGTTTAATCCCAGGTCAGGATGGGAAACACAAACCAGAAGACAGGATTTGTTTGAAGACCCATCCTAGCTCTGGAAAGGCAGTGTGGAAGGGCACACTGACAGATGGAAAACAAGGGGAAGAAAAATAAAAATCATATCAAGATGTGTTGTTTAATTTATCCATACTCATCTTTGAATAATAGTGACTGGTTTCTTAAAACTCTTAATTCCAATAATAATAAAGTTTGGCTCTTTTTTTTTTTTTTTCCTGTTTTGCTCAGGGTTATTTAACCTTAAGACTAATTTTTCTGGAAGCTGGCAGACTGCACACATCTTTTCAACTTGCAGGGCTGGATTAAACAGGACTCCAGCAGCACCAACCACTACAACACAAAATCAGGAGCCAGCCAAATCTTGCAGAGTGAATTGCAATTAAATGGCAAGTGGGAGACATTTTTCTAGTGGTAAAACATTAGCCATAGCCTCAGTCTGCAGCAGCAGAGCTCCCAAGCACAGGAATTTCCCTAAAATGGTAATACATTGGGTTTTTTGTTTTGTTTTGTTTTCTCTTCATGGCTATACTTCCAACGCATAAGAATCTGTGCAATAAGGCAACGTATCTGATCCTTTTGTGTAAATCTTAAAATGCAGAGGGAATAGTGACTTGGTTTGAAAGTGTAATTGTGAAGGTCTGTCTTTTAGCATGCTATTCAGATGAGTTTGTATTTGATGCATATTTCATGTCTTGCTTTAATTAATCACTCTCAGTTTAGTCCATGCTTTATCAGTGGTACTTTAAAATTTAAAAAACAGTGTTAGCCACAGTCATGATGTGAGAATGATTTCAAGCAAGGAAAGACTCTTCACCAACACTTAGTGCTGTAAGAAAAACAGAAAATCTGTAGCTCAATCATTACAATTAACCATGTTGGCATAAACGTGAGAAAAATAAATATGAGCTAGTTTTTTCCTTTGTTTCTGGGTTGGCCTTTTTTTGGAGGAAGAAGATACACGTTAATTCATGTTTGACTTGATTTATGTCCTTGACTTACTTCAAGTGGTTAGGCTATACCCTAGGAGATGCTGTGATCCTTTCCAGATAGAAAAACTTATCTCTTCTGCCACACTCCTCCACCCCTCTTTTTTTTTTTTTTTTTTTTAAATGAAAAGAATTTCAGCTTTATGTTTGAGGAAAAGTTCATGTAACTTTCTGTTGTTTCGTTGACGTGTAGCATGGTCTTAAACCTTCTTGCTAATTTAGAGGTCGTTCAGTATGCAGTGAACAATGTTTTTGTTCTGTCTTCAACTATTTTAAACATAGAGTGAGAGCTGAGCATAAATTGATATTTTTAGTGTGGATTTTCTCATTTTTCATGGTTCAGTATAATTATGTAGTTGAGAGAAAGGAGGCACGGTCTGCTTTGCTTGCTGTTAATTTAGAGTTGCCAAAATCGCTCAATTTGGGGCTACCTAATGCTGAGAGATGCTAGAACCTGAATTTTCATTAAGCATAATGAGTTAGAAAATAGTTGTAGTCCTTAAAAGAAGGAGAGAAAACTTGATAATAATGCAGTACTGAAAGGATATGCAGTATGCTCAACATCATGAAGCTTATCAGTTTTAATATGTTTATTATAATTTCATGTGAGATATTGCAGAAGCTTTAGAATGATTAAAATCTGTGGCTGCTTATATACCACTACTACTGCATCTAGCTCTGGGCTTTGTTCACACTAACTTTGCTGAAAAAGTTGGTTCTCAAACTTGAACAACTGATCTGGTTCTTGGGCAGTTATGAAGACAGTCTGGAGTTGGTGTGGGATTGTCTTCACCAGACTAAGGGTATGCAGGGATGTTGAATGTGCTACATTTTTCCATAGGTGTGAGATACAAGCTTTGTACAGGAAATACATCTTTAAGGCAGAGCTGTTCCAGGGCAGGTATCAGCACACCTGCTGCATCTGCAGAGCAATGTGGAAAGCCCATGGCATCTCAGCCTCAGGTGAACTCCAAAGGTCTAGCAGCAATGGGCTCCTTGTGGTTCATCAGGGTGATTCCTGCATGCCCAGCCATCTCCCATGTCGTGAACTGCCAATGAGCAAACAAGTTCTGCCCAGCACCTCTTTAGGGTGTTTCTGAAATACTGGAAAGCTTATCAGCCAGCTGTTTGGAGATGTGGCTTAAGAGTAACAGGGAGATGGTGAAAAATACTTGTATCTCTGAACAAAGGATGCATCAGCAACCTTAGTAGAGTGGCTACACAGTGAGCCATCTAACCATGATAAAAAGTGCCTATGGTAATGAAATCCTCTTCAGTTCCCTTTCTCACAGCCCTGTGCTGCTCAGCAGGGTCTCGTGGCCACAGAAGCCTGTTGTGTTACAGCTTGATGGATGAGGGCATGTGAAAATCATGGAAATATTTTTGCAACGTTGGATATGTTTCTAAAATAGTGTCTCCTATGAGATGGAAAGAAATGTAACTCTCAAAACACATACCAAAAGGCCTTAATATATTAACATAATTTTATGATTGTGTGTTCCGTTTATGGATATTCTTACACCTATGTGCCAATAGATTGGCTGAGATTTTCTCTTTTTATGTCAATTGTTTCAGTTACTCATTTAGAAACAGTACACACAATGCCATAATACATCCCTGGTGTCTAATGGATGGTTGCCAATCCTATCGTGTTTTTTAAATTGTTTGTAATTAGATGGATCTAATGAAATATGTACGGTACAAGGCCAACTTAAAAAAATAGTAATAATATGTGGGTTTGACAAGTGCTTTTTCCTTCATGAAAAAACTACCTTTCCTTCCCTCATCCTCCCCACTTTCCACCTACTTGTAGATTTGTGGGAGAGATGGGAGAAGCATGTTCCTCTGGAACATTTGTGTCCTCAGGAGGTGGAATGTGGAGAGGACTCCAGACTCACTGGTATTGTTTTTTTTATTTGAAGGGAAGGTATGTTATTGGCAAGATTGTTGAGCCATGAAGATGATAATTCAGGTATTTGGCAATACTTATAAGATTACTTTTCAACCATCTCCTGGAATATTTATAAATTTCTGTGAAGAAGGATTATTTTCTCCATATACATGAGCTTCTTTTGCTGCTTTTATTTTGAAATATGAATATTTAAATCCCAGTTTCAGAGCCATCCTGTAAGTATGAATAAATACAATATATGTGTTGATATGTTGTGTATATACTTTCCCTTTTGGAATTCAGCATATGCAATAAAATTTAATTCCTTTGCAAATTTACTATTGGGACCACATATTCAAGGTATTCTTTTCCTGAAGAATGCATTTATTACTATGTAACTCTAGTGTGATATTTTAAGAACAAGAATCTGAGGTATAATTTATTGTATAGCTACTTACAGAAAAGCAAATGACTGGGGTGAATAACCAGCCTCTGACGTTCTTGGAGCTCCTTAGTGAAAGCTGAGTGCATGAACATCCCTGCCTGGGTTCCTGAATGGTGTGTAAATAGCGGAGATTGTCACAACTGGGAGAGGTCTGTCTTCAGCTGCAAGTGTCTCTATGGTCAGTAGTGCAACTTTTACTGTGGACTTTAAATTGCTATGGCTAAATCTATTTTCTATTTCTGTTGTAAAAATTTACAGTTAAATTGTATAGTAAAAGGGTAGTTTTACTGCTGAGTACATAAATGCTTAGGGTCATTAGTTGTGGTTCAGGTAAGACTGGGAGTCAGGGAAGGTGGAAAGGATTTTTTTTTTTTTTTCCCTTAACTTATCTCACTCTTCTACAGATACCTCTAACCATGTCATTGTTCCCTTTTGCCCTAGGTCATTCTCTGTCACAGACCTCCTTGTGTCAGTTAGATAATTTTGTATTAGTTTAATGTGTTTTTCAGTAGTAAACTACATTATAATTTTATCTGCTCTGCAGCCAGGTGCTGTCGTTCCCCCTTGGAATAACTTGCTTTTTACAGTTTTCAGTGCCAATTTGTTACTGATTTCAGAAACAAATCAGTAAGAAGAAACAGATAATCCTGATCAATGATAATTTCTTGGAGCATAGCACAGGGGATGGTGAAATGCTCATAGAAACAACATAATATTTTGATTAGGAGGTTCTTTTGAAGAAAACCATCTTAAATGGGGAATTTGACCTCCAGTGTGCTTTGCACTATACTGAAAATCCTTCTGTTGGTGGCCAGTACCACATGTAAGACACACCCTCCAAATCAACATAATTTAAAATAGCAATGTAGCATATTTCACATTGGAGATTGCAGTTCAGATTAGAATCCTGTTGTGTTAGCTCCTTTACAAACAGAGAGGGACAGTCTGTGATATGATATGATATGATATGATATGATATGATGTGATATGGCTGACAAATCTAAAGGGTAAGGCTGCACACAAAATCATAGGCAAAAGTGAGAACTAAACCAGGTAATTTTAGTCCTAGAATAGTGCTTAAAGTGTTTGTCCACACTTCTTAAACCAAAGAAAAGTAGTCAATGAAATGTTTTTTCCATTAAAATTATCAAGAATAGAGCAAGGATGGGAATACGTCAGCTTCACTGAAATGTCTGTTTTGTTGGAGAAAAGTAAGGGGGAAATGCACCCCCTTGTTTTGACATCATGAAAAATCTTCCATTTTTGTTCCAGAAGAGTTTTTATTGTGAAATTTCCTTTGTATGTCATTTTAAGAAAAAAATCAACCAAATTGACAATAGAGTGCAATTTCATGTCATAAAAGTATTCAGATTTTTGCATTTTTTATTTGACTTTTGTTCCCAGTCTGAGAGCAAGCTCATGACCCTTCCTGCAAAATGGAAAATTTGGGGTTTGTCTTAAGTGACTAACCACACTCTGTTGTTTAGAAACAGTGATCCTCTTTTATCCCTTTGCTTTTATTTACTCAGGGCAGTTTTAAAACTGATCAGATTTCACAAACATTCACAACATACAGAAGATGCTCTTGGTCAGCCCTAGCTGCACTTGGGAACTGAAACATCTAGATATGTTCCAGCAGCCTGACAGGCTGTCCTGGGGGGTGAGGGCTTAGGAGCTGCTGGGGGAGAGGAGCTGTGGAACTGGTGGTCTCAGCTCTGCTGGCTCTACTGGCTGTATCAGCCTGTGGATGCAGACGTTGCCAGCTGATGAGAATTTTGCCCATTAAACTTATAAACAAGGAAATTATCTAATGACACAGGGGGGTGCTTCTAGCTGTGATATTAGTTGATAGATGTCTCTTTAATAATTTGCTTGCTGTACCCGTGCTAAGAATATGTTGATCTGCAATGTGGCAGGTATTCTGGCATGGCATGCCATGGTTTTTTCAGTATCTGGTTAGGTTTCTCAAGGATTTAAGGAAGCCACTGGAAAATCATTTGGTCCTGTAAGCATGTGCCTATTAGAAATCCCTATGGAAGCCTCCCGCAGTGTGCTTCTGTTTGGAGTTCAGTGCTACTGAACTAAAACCCCTATGCTAGCCAGACTGCCTCCAG
Organism: Brachypteracias leptosomus; assembly: GCA_013401335.1. NCBI lineage: Eukaryota > Metazoa > Chordata > Aves > Coraciiformes > Brachypteraciidae > Brachypteracias > Brachypteracias leptosomus. The sequence goes on along the minus strand of VYZX01016955.1, from coordinate 72,231 downwards.
AGCATGTCCAAAGTTCATTTAATTATTCACTGCACACATTCTGAAATCCTTTTTTCTGGAATTTATTCAAAACCAACATTTGTCAAGTTTCATGCCTGCAATCTCAGTTCTCAGTTTATAATTTCATTAGGAGATAGCAAGTTTTGGAACTTGTGATCTAGTAAAATTTGTGTCTTTGGGTGTGACATTTTGAGCTAAGTTGCTAAACTTATGCATATCAGACACGTAAATTTCCGCCAAGCTGTTTATCAGCTTGTGCTGGAATAAAAGATCTGGTAGGGAAGAAAGTTAAACACAGCTTTCAGCTGACACATAGTAAGCCTTTGTATTAAATCTTAGCACAGAAATTTTAATAAGTAGCAAATGTAATAAATTTGTTTAATCCCTGAATCACGTAGTATTGCCTTTTCAGTTTAATTATTTATTTATGTGGAGTTCAGAAGAGCCAGAATGAGCTCTGGGTCTTTTGAATATTGCTTCTATATCCTGATGCCTTTAAGAAATGAAAGTAATTAGTCTGCTTTTTGCTCATAGGGTTTGCTACAAAACTGGGTACAGTTTCTCCCAATTTCTGATTTCTTGACACTTTTTCCTCAGCTTTTTAAAAATCCTTACAAACGTACATCTCTTCTCTCTGTTGTGCTTAAACTGGAGTATGTTCTTTGAGCTCTCTGTTATGTATTGATACGTCTGTTCTCATGTTTTCTTTCACTTTCTCACCTATGGGGTGTTGAATGTTTGCCCATTACTGTAGATTCCTTATAATACCTATTCGTGTATTCACACTTGAGATCCTATTGGAGGAAAATTTGCCATGATGCAGTGTAATGTGAAGTTTTTGCACTAGTTTGTGGTAGTTCATTTGAGAGGAAGAGTCCTGAATAGGAGCACCAGCAGCACATAAATATGCTGTACTTGCTTCATTCTTGTACAAGTGTGAGATTAATTCATTTAGTACCTGTTCCAAACGAATGCACATGTTTCAAAGAAGCTAGCTGAGCAGTTGTGCTGTTGTTTTCTTGGGAGAAAGAGCACGTTTTACATGGGACTCACAGATGCCTCTTCAAGTCTGTAGGCAGATTTGGGTGCCTCTGAGGGCTGATGCACAGTGATGTCAGCAGATCTGCAGTGGACACACACCATGTCAAAGGATGTTGTTACAGTGTTGGCCTGGTCCTCAGAAGGGTGGTAGACAATCTTCAAGTTGGAGAGAAACAGTATTCCTTACTGTATAAGCCTGACTCTGAGAATTAAACTGAGCATCCAAAAGCAAAGTTTAAACTAGGTGAATGTGCAACAGGTTGTAGCAATGTATGTGTTCAGTTCAATATGCCAAGGAGGTTGGCAGTTGTTGCTGATTGACTGACCTTAAGAAGCAGAGAGGTTGCAGAGGTTGATATTCTTGAAACCAAGGCTATAGTTTGAGTTTGCACAAAGAGAAACCCTATGAGAGGTAGTGTGTCTTTGTTGCTGAAGCTCAGGAGGTGTGGTATTCAGCCTATATACTTCCTGACTTCATTTTTCCATGTGTTTTTTTTTTCTTGTTTTCTTCATGCTGTGGCATTTAGTTTGACTGACATTTTAAAACATTCAGGAATTGAGATCTGTATGTTTTAACCTTAAAGGAAAAGAAATCATAGGATGGTAAAACTGAGCTTCTGTGGAATTGATGTTGGGACAGAGCTGAGGGGAGAAAAACAATCTCAGTGTAAAACCAGGCAGAAGGTGACTGAGAAATCTGTGACCAGTGATTTCATGAAATTCTTTGCTTTGAGTTGGAGCTGATGCAATAGCTAATGCTAGGGACTGTATGCAATCTCGGGTTTTCTTTTTTTTTTTCTGGCTTATGTGTCTTTTTACACTGTTAATGTTTCTCATGTTGCCATGTGGACATTTTATTCTCCTGTACTATGCAGCTTAGCTTTTCCTTCCCTGTAACATTCTTTGTATACAGTTTTGGGGGTTTATGTGATTTTTTTTTTTTTTTTTTTTTTGAAGAGGCTATGATATCCTTCTGAGGTTGAAGATTTATGCAGATGTGATTGCTGACTCAGATGGCAGTTGATGACACTGCATATCCATTTAGAAAATAAAGAAAACTTACAAATTTGTGGTGGAAGTTTTTGGAAAACTGAGGGTACCAAGTGCAGCTGTTGTCAAACAGTGATTTATAATATACTGCTCTGGCTTTCTAAAGCAGTGTCCAGTAGATTTAGATTCTGAAGTGACAACTGTGATGAGTTCTATAGCAGTGAGTATTGCAGGAACATACAGTTTGCACTGTTAATTGCTCAGGGATTGTATTTGTGCTGGTAACTATATATGTTTCGAAATGAATGAGCAGCTAATCCCTGTTTTACCTTTTCCAAAGAATACTGGATCACAAGAGTGATATTACAAGTAAAACTTTGATTAGCAGAAGAGGCCCTTGCCAGCCTTGAATTTTTTGGATGAACTAGTATGTGTGAGACATCAAGTACTGTATGTGGTAGAGATCTTTCTAGATCAAACAAACAAAATTATAAAGCACTATCATTTTTCTGGGTTTGGGACAAACTTTCAGTCAAACTGAGGGAGTTTGAACTGTCTGACTAAGGTAATTTGTTAAAGGGAACTTTGCATCTAGTACAAGGAGTTTATTGTTTGTTTGGGTTGGTTTTGTCTCTGTGAATTGATCTAGGGTAAATAGCCAAAAAATACTGTGTTCATCTCAACAAGACTAAAGTGGACTCATAGTGTTTCTGTTACAATAAATGAGAGGGTTTTTTCCACTGGGCCAGCAAGAAGCAAATACCAAGAAGGCAGAAGGTGTTTTCTGAGCCTGATCAACCTCAGCTTTTCAGAATGGGTTAGTGGAAATTGTGGAACATAGAGTAGGACACCTCTGGTAATTCTTTAAATTCCTTTTATATAAAAAAGGGGAAGAGAATTATAGTAGGATTCCTGTACTGTCCTACCTGATAACATTTGCAATTACATAACTTCGGGTCTCTTCTTAGACCTCTGGAGTTGAAGTTGTTGAACTATATTTATGAGAAGTGAATAAGGTTTAAACACTTAAATTTTGCTTCTGTGGATTTCGAATTGTAGGCTACAATGAAAACTGGCAGTTTGCTTTGTCATCCTAATGTCAGATGTAGGAGTCTTTCAGACCTGTCTTCAAAATGGGAGTTGATTCATGTTTTATTTGTCTTTCTAGTCACATAAGAGCACACATTTGTATTTTCTTGCCCGGAGTTAGGTGCCAATAGTAGAAATAATAATGCATGATTTCCTTTGGTGTAGATACACCTTATGTGAAATTTGGAAGCCGTGTAAACAAACAAGGTAATTCATGTAAGCATTCGGGTTACCAATAGGGCTGTATTGTTCTTTCACCATTCTTTTTTCTAGGCTCACTTACATTCTTAAAACACTCTGAAGATCCCTTGTTTCACCTTGCTTCAACTCACTTATATAGACCCTTTTGACTATGGATGTTGTCATTGCCCATTGTAAACTATTAGATAGGGTTCAGAAGCAAATTCCAGGTAGAGACACTTCTAAACTCCTAGAAAATTTGAACTAGAGACTTTAAACCTATTTCATTCTTGAACAGAGTCATATTTGTGCAGGGAGCTTGTAGCTGAACAAATGATGAGAAACATGTTGGTCTTCACAAAAATGAAATAATTATATGAAAGACTTCGGCTTGTACTTTGCTTTTATAAGTCCTTTTGCACAGACATTCTTTGCCTTTGTTTTCCCAACAGATCTCAGCAGTGTTTCTCTTCTGACATGTTGCAGCTGAAGATCAGATAACCTTTCTCTTTAATTTGTACTTTTGGGCATCATCTTTGCTATCTGCCTATACTTATATACAAAAGTCTTGATAATCTAAATTATCAGATTTAGTAGAAGGTACATCTGCATCTTTTAAAAATTGTATTTTTAAAAAAACTTAGTGTTTTCTCTTGGACTCCCACTCCTCTGACAGTGTCACAAAGCTTAACATGCAGAAATAAGCTGGCCTGTATAAAATAAGGAGCTTTTGAGTTTTTTGGGGGAGAGTTAAAATCATGTAGTGGTGATGATGACTCATAGAAAAGCACAGAGCCAATTTAAAAGAAAATTATGTTAATATACTGACCATGGTGTGGTCAGTTCATGTTGGCCAACACCCAGGTGCCCACCCAGCTGCTTGCTCACTCCCCATTCTCGACAGGATAGGGGGGAAAATAAAATGGCAAGGCTCAGCTGTCGAGATAAAATCAGGGCAACTGCTCCTCACCAGTTACTCTCATGGGCAAAGCACACTTGGCTTGGGGAAAATTAATTTAATTTACTGCCAATTAAAATAGATTTGTGAAGTGAGAAGCAAAGGCAAAGTTAAAGTTACCCTCATCCTCTCCCCCTCCCTCCCAGGCTCAGTCCTTTATTCCTGAGTCATCTACCTCCCTCTCCACCCCGAGCAGCACAGGGGGATGGGGGTTTGCAGTCAGTCCATAGCAGCTCCTCACTGCTGCTCCTTCCTCCCCACACTTTTACCCTGCTCTAGTGTGGGTCCTGCCCGTGGTCTGCAGTGCAGAATCTTTATTTTGCATGTTCATGTGTTCTCACTTTGGGCTTTACAATATAATTTCTTTGTAAGAGAACCTGAAATCGAACAATGGATAAGATACCAACATAAGCCATTTAACAGCTGGAAGTTGTGCTATTGTCAGCAAAACAGTAACAATTTGTAGCAGAATAGCCTTTTTCTATCTGTTTTGAATTATAAAAGCATTAGTGCATGAGACTTTCTGCCTAGTTTTGCTTTGCTTTCTTCTTTTAATATTTCTTGCAAATTAAAAATGGAAATGTAGCCAAACAATTCCCTAAAGGCCATTCATCTCATTTTTAAGTTAATGTGTTATCCTAGAAATACTTCCAATGTGAAAATTTACATATAGCTTGTTGGTTTTTTTCTTTTAAAAAAAGCAGTGAAATCTGAAATTGATTTGGTTCCTTTCACTATGGGTTTTTCAGCAAAAATATTAGGCATAGTGTTTACTTTTCTGAATGAAAATTAAATTGACCTATTAGCAATTACATCATTGTACAAATACTTTGAGGAGGTGGTGTTTGTTGATGAGACTGGTGAACGCAACCTCCCTACCACCAGCTTATTGCAAGTAAGAGTTATTCCAAAAAGAACAAGACTTATTCCAAATAAGAATTAAACATTCATCTCTAAAACATTCAGTCATCACTGCAGCAGGTGGAAATACAAATGGCCTTGTGGTTTTATCTCAAAGAGCTAAGTCCCATGGCATGCAGGGTGATGTACTCGGACCAGCCCCAGACCAGCAGGCTGGAGCACTGGCAGAAGGGTTGTGGAAGCCAGGCTGCCACCATGTGCTGGGGAAAAAAGGCAGTTGCATTAGTGTCTGGAGCCAGCACTGTCTGCTGGTGCTGTGTGTGGCACTGCTGGCAGCACATCTTGATGCAGAGATCCGGTTCTCCAGAGAGGTAGGACACAAGTGTCTCTAACATCGTATAAGTTAATCAAATTACATGGGGATATAGCTGCACAGGCTGCACTGACAAGTGATCAAGTACTTTGGGTTCAAAAAAGGCATTCCTTATAATGTCTGTCAAACCACTCACATTTCTCCATTAAACTTTCTCCTTGGCTCCCGGAACAGAACCAATGAAAAGTTTTATGTGTTGTCTGATCAACGTTTTTACTGTTTGCTTCTGCCCTTCCTGCCTGTCTGCCTCTTGCATTATCTATCCCCAGATTATAAAATCTTTGGAGGATGAATCACCTCTTTGCCTGTCAAGGCTTTCCCGCTCTACCTGCTGAGCTCCTGCAACTTCATTGTGATTGTTTCTTCCCTTTGGTAGGAAATTCCTTCAGTGTCATCACTTTGAGAGCTGGCCTTTTGCAGCATTTTGTTTTCAAAATGTACCAGTTAGTAACTAACCTCATGAGAGCAAGGCAAGTCTGTTATATAGTAATTCATAATGAATTGTGGTATGAACAAAGAATCTATGAAAGCTGTGCACTTGCATAAAATGGTCCTTCTTTGGGTCAGTTTTATGCATAGCCTTCCTTCTGTGAAGTTGCTTTGGGTAAATCAAGAAACAAAGGTATTGATTTGTGAAATTAGGTGAAAGACAGGAATATAACTGCTTGGTTGTCAAAACCAATGACATAATTAGTAATAACTAGTTTGCCAATAAAATGATTGACTAATTAAAAAAAAAAAAGAGAGAGAAACATTACTGTGGTGTCAAAACTGAGGCTATCTATTATAACTCTGCTATAGATTTGTATAAAATTAGCAAAAACTCTTTCATACCACATATCTTTAAATAGCCTTGCCTTTGCATGCATGCATTCCTTACTGTTCCTCAGAGCATTTATTTACAGATGGGAGCTTTGTAAAGGTAAGAGAATTGGATTATATATTATACTAAACACATTCCCATATTACTGCTTAAGCTCTCAGTAAGAATTTTAATTTTGTGTATATTTTTGAGAAACATTCTTTATTTTCAGGTAAAAGTTTTGAAAAGTAGCTATTTTTTTAAGATCTGACAATCCAGACTATTCAGAATGACCAAAGGAGAAATGTTACATGAAAACTGAACTTCATGCTTAGCTTTTTCCATTTGGGTTTTCTTTTCTTTCTGCAGAAAAAGGATGCACAAAGGTATTTTCTGTGGGTTTAGGAAACAGATGATAGCACAGAAAACTGTGTTTATATGCACTGTGGTCTTTTCTTTTTTAATTAATGGTGTTTTTTGAAAACTTCAGAACAGGAAAAAGCAGGTCAGTAGAGAGGTAAGCTCAGCGTTTGATGTCAGCAAGTGAAACTGGAAGAGGGTTATTGTGTGTCTGAGGGGTGGGGAATTGTGTCTTTTTATTTGGAATTTTCATAACTGGTCTTCAAATGAGTTAAAAAAAAAAAGAGGAAACTTTATCTAATCAAAGCTTCTCAGTCAACTAATGACGTCAAGGAGTAACTTTCTCAATATATTTCCTTTGGACTATAAACTATTTAATGCAGCTAGAAATTACCTCATCCATCATAGTGATGTAGCCCTTTTCTGTGTTTTGCTACGTGATGGGTTTATCAGTGCTGGGCATGGGAAGGAAGTGAAGAATAATATCCTCTTTAATTGAGTTTGCAGATTGGAATGTGGGGAGGAGGAACAGCCTGTGCTGGTGCCTGGCCAGTGCCCCGGGTCATTAGCCTCTTGCTAATGAAAACTGTTTTAATGACTGCACTGACCAGGTGCCAGGATATGAAATACACGTGTTTGGTATTGTACTTGTGTCTAACGTGGATTTTCAGTTATGGCAGTAACTCAGCATAGGAACACCACCTGTACACGTTCTTGCTCTGCACCAACTTGACTGCTGCGTGTGAGAAAGAAGAGCTCTGCTTGAGTGGACAGGGGTTGAGAGCAGGTGTCAGGCAGCATCATGGAGAAATAAAAGCACTTCTTACCTTGTGGTGATTTGTTCATATGACCTTGTTGTTAGAAAGAGTAATTTTGATGTTGTTTTCAGCAGCACGTCACTTTTTCCTGCTGTTTCCAGTAAAAGTAATGATGGGTATTCAGAGGTGACCTGATATTCACACAAGTAATTAGAGCAGGTGTAATTTTAAATTCGGGTTCTGTAAAGAATAGAGTGCCATTGCTTTTCTGAAAGGAAAACTGGGAATTGTCAAATATCTAAATATTAGCAGTGAAATTGCAGTTGGCAAGTCCTTGCAGTAGCAGTTTTTTTTTTTCTTGTTGTTGCCAGTCTGGAATATGAGTGTCATAGATTTGTTTTTTCCTCAGAATATGGTGGCATGGGCTTGGACTTCTCCTATAGCATTGCAGTGGCAGAAGAGCTGGGAAATATCCGCTGTGGAGGAATTCCTATGGCTATTGGAGTGCAAGCTGGCATGGCTACTCCTGCTCTTACAAGGTAATTTTCAGAAAGTTTGCTTTAGTCTAAAACCCAAATTGTCATGTGTTTAGGCCTAAAACCCAATCTGTGTAAGAGTAGGGGAAAAAACCCATTACTTTGCAGATTTACTGTCTAGTTGCTCTTCAGTAACACTTGAGAAAGGAAACTACTCTCTCAGACAGCTTGGTTTAGAAGAGAAAATACTTTTTTAAAATGTTTGAATATTATGTATTACAACACAGGCATTGTTTAATACAATATAATATGTTTGCAACCAACAAAACAATTTTAATTCCAGAATCCTCCTATTCATGTGTGTGTTTTTTCTTAGCCAGATATCCCAATGCAGTCATACTAAGGATTCAGTTAGTTGTGATTATTAGGATCAGTCTAATTCTATTTTATAATTTACTTGCTTTTTTCCAGCTTTACAAGGTGCTCCTTGCTGACTGTGACTTTTCAGAAATAATGATCAATAGTGATGTAAGTCCTAAAGTTGTAGCACATGTATCATGCTTCCTAAATACACCCATTCCAGGCAATTACTCATTTTTCTTTTTCTCATCTGCTTGTGTCAGTGTGTCCTTCTATCACTTGGTATCATTCAGGCTCCTGTACTTTCTAAATCTGTTTTGTTTGGTTTTTTTTTTTTCTCTCTCAATAACAGTGGCAGTTACCAACTTCTTCATGTAGTAGTTTTACAGACATTCTGCATCAAAACAGCAGCAGTTTGGAAAACTAGAGGGAGGTGACCAGCTGGTGCAGAAGTTTGCCTCTGGAATATGGATATGCCTAAAATTCTGGAAGGCAGTGGTGGGATTAAATTCAAATGATGAAGAAGTCAGGAATTTTCCTGCACAAATCAGATACATGAGAGGGTAAATTTTGCACAAAAGAGCATTTTAGGTTGGGTTGTTTGTTGGTGGTTTTTTTGGAGGTTTTTCTTTTTCCCCTTCTGAATGAAATTACCTGTAAATCCACTGCAGAGTTTGGAATGTAGACTCTGTTCCCTTGACATTCCTTTATCCTTGTGCTACGTACATGTGACTTCAGAGGTCTCAGCCATGGGAAGTCTTTATAACAAGTTTTTTTCTCCTTTGGGTAAGACACCAAAAGCTTGCTGGAAACATGGCGTTCAGTATGTCTATTGCAACAGTAGCTTAGTCATAGTCCAACTACTATTTTAAAAGATTTCAGAGAATAGTACCTTGCCCCCAGGATAGCCTTTTATTCCCAGGGTTTAAAAAAAAAATCTGTGGGTAAAAGAAGATGGGGTTTTGTTCCATTACTGGTTTTTGGCCTTCTGTTTCTCTGTTCTGCTATAGTAAAGCAGCAAAGCTGAGTACATTTGTGTTATTGGAATTCTGAAGTGGATATTTTTGGGAAGTAAATGTGAAAATGTTGTTAATATGATTAAATCTGTGATTTAATGTGCACCTGTATTAGTAAACTTTTCCTCCACTGTTAAGTCAATTCCACTGATTAGTTATATAGTGTCCCTCTCTTAAGATGTGAAAGTAAATCTTAGTAAGGAAAAGAAATCTGGTTGCTACAGGAAATTTTGCATGGGTGCAGCTTTGCTTCATGCAGTATAGTGTGAGGGCTAACTGCTAGTCCTGGGTCATGGATTCAAATAGTATTCACACCTGGATGGTTTCTTTAAAGGTGTCTGTGTACTGTGGGGATCCTAAACAAGTTCAAAGAGATGATCCAAATTTTGCATCTTAACTATGCATTGTTACACATGATGCATCAGTGATGCACAAAGTAAATGGTAATATGGGAATCAACCACCATCCCCTAAAGAACTTTTTTAAAAGAGTTTGGAGCCCCTTATTGGCTTTCCTAATTTGGAGCTTTGTTCATAATTCATTAAGCATGTATTGAGTGCACTTGTGAACCAACTCAATGAATGTGATACATCATGAAGATGCTCTGCCACTTGGATATGTTCACTCAGTAGTTTGAAGAGATGGATACACATATGCACACACACACAAACTTTTCATGTTTTTGTACTTTGAAAAGATAAAGTCTTAAAAGATCTAGTCAGGATGCCTCCCAATGTGTGTTTTTGCAACTTCCATGAGTTTCTTGCTTCAGTAACAAGCTGTTGCAAAGCTGTGTTTGTGAAAGTCTTTGAGATATTCAGTTAAATGGGAAATATATTGTAGTAACAGTTTTAATTATATAAATAATACATTTTGAAAATTTACCCCCATCTGTTTCCCTGTTCACTGTTCCTGCCCCTTTTTACTTTGTTCTTTATGGGGTTATTTTTGGTTTGTTTTTTTCTTTTACAACCTTCAGAAAATTGTATTCATGGTCATACTTGGAGGCAACCCTGCAGATTTTTATTTGTAGGCATTCCTGTTGTGCAGACAAATACAGGCAAAAACAGTTTTGCATCACTTGAAGATGCCCAGACTGCTCTGTTTTTTTCCCACAGATTCCTCTAAGTGAAGCAGTAGCACTTTTTGAATGTGAGAACTAAATACAAAACGTTCTGTCAGCAATGATCTGACCTTTGATATACCCAGTTCTGAACATAACTCCCTGTCAGGTGTTTCAAATGCATTCAGATACAATACTTCACTTACTTTCATGCTTACAAGTAGAGTGGAGAAACAGCTTTCGGCTGAGACAGTGAATGAGATACAATTTCCCTGGGCTTGTAAACAAGCCTATAGGGCAATTCATCCATAGTGATACCAGATTAGTGTAGGGCTCCTTTATCTCGACACTAAGCAGTAAACTTTCCTATTCTTCTTTTTTCCCTCATTTGCAGGAAAACAGTAAGGATAATGATTATTTAGTGGGAAGAGGGTGCTTTTCTGTTTCATTAGCTACTTGTCACTGATTCTTTCTCCATCCTGAACCAGCAGCATACCTGAGAATTAATGTTGAAAAAGTTAGTTTCCCTGTTTGCTGTAAATGAAAGAAGCTGCAGCTGACAATCAGAATAGCAGTTTGGAAAAGCAGGTTCATCTGCTTGATCAGCTGGGAAAAGGGTGAAAAGAAGAAGAGGTCATTCAGGACCCAAGTCGAGTGGCTTTTGCACTGGCATAGCGTAAGGGAAGCTTGGTTTTGTGCTTCTTCAGGAGTAGATGTGCTGGGTTGTCTCACTGTCACATTTGGTACTTAATTTCTACAGTGTGCAATAAGGTAGGCCAGGTCTTTCCCTGAGCCAGAGCAGAAATAGTTATAGGTGCAGCTTTCAACATATCATCAAAAAAGTATGCTTAAGCATTGCTGTCGTGATGGCCAGTTATGTTGCATCCATAGCTAGTTGTGCTGCTTTGTGGTTTTGAATACCTGGACAGGGCAATATGGTAGGGCAATACGAAGTCAAGCAGCTGCTTCTGAACCAGCTTTCCTCAAAACAGCCTCGCATTGTTCTAATACCTTTGAGGTTTCTCCAGCTCCTGGTGACAGCCTGGCCATGCTACAATAGCAGGTTGTCTGGAGGGCAGCCTTGAGGTCTCTAGCAGCAGGACAACAGCCACATTAGTAGCTCTTAAAAATGCATGATCTGAAGACAGTAATCCTTAATACAACTCCTCTTCTACAATACCTGTATTTTAGTGCAAAATGCATTCCTAAATAGAAGATAGACATAATTATTCTTAACCAAAACCCTTCAGGTTGTCACACCTGCATAAGGCAGCCATACCCGTCAGGTAATCTCATTCAAACTTCTCATCTGTATTCTTTTCAGAATGTAACAATAGCTCTGAGCAATTTGTTTCATAAAAACTTAAAATAACTGAAGCTTAAAGGCTTGATAAAAACTGGGAGCCAGAGCACTTTTATTGATTTTTTTCTTATGCTTTCACAAAAAATAAATAAGTTTTCTAAAAGCATTTTTTTTTAAGATTGCATGTCTTCATATCTTGATTGAAATAGGGACTCAAGGAGCAAGCTGATTGCGGTGTGGATTCTTTTAAAGCCAGGTTCTAACCCTTTCTGTGCCTGTAAAGAGCATCTCTTCCCTTTTTTTTTTCTTGCTTCTTTTCCTGTATCTTGAAGATCCAAGGGGTACTGCAAAGCTGGATCTGGACATCAGATGGTAGGATGCCTGTGCAGGACGACACTGAAGCAAAAGTGTGACACATGGCTACTGCATTATTAATAGCTTGAGCAGAACAGAAAGAGAATTGGGAGAAAGTAATCTCTTGCTAGTATGTAAGAAGGAAAGTGACAGTAGGTCAGAGTTACCCTCTTCTTTGCCTAAAGGAAATCTTTATATTCCTAGAATGTCCATGAGTAAACTATTGTGTCACCTTTGAGATACTGTAGAAAAATGCCTAGATCATTTGAAAACTTATTTCTTTTCCTTTATTTTTGCTTTGCTGATCAGTAGTGCTTGAATGTGTGCTCTCCAGTGCAGGAATGCTTGAGTTGATTGAATGCAGAGAGACATGTTAGAACTGCCTGCAGCTGTTCATATTTAGAATTCCAGTTCACACTCAATAGTGTATCATCCTAGTGTATCTGTCAGTTCTGCTCACAACTTTCCTTACCAATTTAATTCATTCACTTCAGCTCAGCTGTTTTCCCTAGAAACAGAGGAAACAAAAGTGAATAAAATCTGTGGTTACCAAGATGATTATCAGCCCAATTAATTCATAGTAGTGATGTGTGATAGACATATTTTCATTCAATTTGGCAATCTAACCTGTCAGAAAATGGATTTTTATATATATTTGAGATGAATAGAGGTGACTTCAGATTTCTAATTGGCAGGGTACATAAATCTCTGCAGATCAAGGAAGTGTTCCTTCATCTGTATTATGCCAAGGGTTTATTTTCCTTTTACCCACCATTTACAAGATTTTATACCATTGTCATTTCTGTGTTTGTATTCATTGCATTCCACAGATGTTACTTATAAAGTGTAGAGC
>VYZX01016955.1:41372-54007 GCA_013401335.1 Brachypteracias leptosomus | reverse complement strand
CTATTTTAGTTTGCTTGGGTCCAACAGGATTTTTCTTGTTCTGCTTTTCTCTAGAAAATCCATTTTCATAATAAATCAGATCAGTTTTAAATAAGATACCACTGGTAAATTGAATTCTCTTTTCTTTACAAGTGTATTCTGAGGCTGTACAGACCGCCAAAGCAAACAACCTCTGTTTTCACTAATTTTAATTTTTGCACAGTCCTTCCTATAGATGTCTTGCTTTGTCAGCTATATTGTGAATCTTTTTGTAATCTGAGAAATATTTCTATAGTTTTGAGGTGCCCTTTGTATGCCTCATGTTTTTTCTCATTCTCTCTTCATTTCTGTGGCTGAAACATTTTTGTTTGCTGCCTCAATCTTCTATGATTTTGTTGGTTTTCATCTGCAAGATTTAACTTGGTTTGACCTGTAGCAGTTCTTACCTTTTGAGCTCCAAACTGTATCTTAACTTTGATGATTAATCTCTTTCCTGTAGGCCATGTCCTGTTTTTTGAAGTAATTATTCATTCAGACTTGAAGCTATTTCATGCAAGTTTTAGCTTTTTTTCTTCCTCTGCTGCTGATGTAAATTCAAGATATGTGTTCCTCATTTTTTACTTTAAGGCTCTATGTTGCCTATCTTTAATCACGATATTGACCTTCCAAGTTGAAGGCATGCCTTTTGTCAAATCTGTTTAGATGCATGGCTGGAATCAAGAGCACAGTGGGGAAGAAAACTTGAAGTTCAAGTATATTGTGGTTTGAATGGTGAAGTGACCAGCCCTGGTTGCTTATATGGCTCTAGCTACAAGGTATCATCAACAAAAGATACCTTGATGATGCCTTGTAGCTTTTCCTAGAAGGGGCCCTCACAGCATACTCTGTAAATTGTTGAGTTATAGGTACTAAATGGGCCAGTGGTGTGAACCTGCCAAAAATGAGTTGTGGAGCACCCGCTAAAGTAGCCTTTTCCCAGAGCTGTGCACTGTCAGGGAGAATATTAACTGTCAAATATTCCAAATTCTTTTCAAAGACATATCCCTGAGATTGAGTCCACCTGACTCCAGTAAATTGTTAGGTAGGTTTTCAAAACCTGCTGTATCTTAAACATAAAGCTTACTTATTGGCTTGATCATCCTTCTTCTAATTAAAGCTAAAGAGAATCAACTCTTCATAAGTTGATTTTAAATAGTTATTTCTCAAGTGTTTAAAGCAAACTGTTAACTGTCACATCTGGGAGTCCTTGAACATTCCCATTAGTAATGCATTTGTTCTTTAATCTGTATTTGGATGGTTAGTCCCCTGTTGTGTCACTGTTTACATTTGTGATAACATCACAGTGCTCATTGTTCCTCTGCAGACCTTCCGTGGGACTTCTATCTAATCTCTTCAGTAGCTGTTCCACAACAAAAAGGTGTGTGTTGCAAATCACTGTGTATGCTCCCATCCTTTTCACACTACTTGTCATATTTCTTACTCCAGCTCTGTCCTTCATTTATTATTTAGTCTCCATGTATATGATTGTCCAGTGTCTGTGTCTTATAAGCATCAATACTTCAGATTCCTTCAGTTTCTTGGCCTTCATTATTATACAGATTTCATATCAAGTCCCTTAGACAGATTTGGCATTGACCTTTCATTCTGCTACTGTTTTTATCCACATTAGTATAACTCTTTCCCTTTCTGGTCATCATCTGCTTGTATGTTTCTCTTAGCCATACCTATATCCAATATTCCTTTTATTATATCTTACACAATTTTCTTCTATAATTTTCCCCCAGTTCCTTCATTAAAAAGACTTCTTTTCATTCATGCTGACATCAGTCCTAGTTTATCTTGTAAATGAAGATCAGATACTTGGTTTTGCTTTGTTTTATGTTTAGAGGTTTTGAGAAGGAGGTTCACGTGCAAATTGAGGTGGGTGTGTATGAAGGTATAATCAGCTGACTTAAATGTGCCTGCCTTGGTGTCTACCTCCTACCCTCCAAGTCTACTCCCTCCTTCAGTAGGTGCGCTCTTGTGGGCTTTATAGTCTCATTAGATTTACAGGTGCTATTAGGGATGTAGTAGGATTCTCTTACACCTACTTATAGCTAGATATATGTTGGAGAGTTGGGGTTTTAGCTGAGGACGTTCAATTGCAGGGAAAAGAAGCCAGCCCTTTAGAAATTCTGCTTGAGTGTAAATAATAAGTAATGATTGACTCTGTCTGGCTGTTGCCACTAGGGCTGCCTGCAGCATGATGTGAACACTCACAGATTAAAGTAAGATTGGTTTTTGCCAGGGGGTAAAAATAGCAGATGTTTAAATCTTCTTCATGCACCGACATTCTTAGCATTTAGACTTGGCCTTTTGAAGGTTTACTAGCTTTGAATTTAGTACACCAGTCTGACCAAGAGCACACAGGAAGTGCAGATACATTTATCTTTAAGCATACACAGATATTAAGGCTTATGTTTGATTAAGTCAGGACTCTGAAATTAATGGCCTCCTCAGTGACTAATGTGTGCAGTAACAGAAGCACGTAATAGATCACCTCAGACTGTTTCTGGCTCGAGTTTTTGACGACCAAATTTACTTAGGGAAGGTTTTCTGTTTTCATCCACTGGGATGAATACTCCACCTAAAGGAGGGTAAGAGAAGTGGTCTGGTTTCCCTGGCTTGCCTTCCAAGAGCTGTCCAGCTGGGTCTGTCTTGTGCAGCCTGGAAGGGTTAGAGGACTTGTGGGGTACAAAGGGAGATCCAAATGTAAGTTGTCTGTCTGAAAGCAAGGGATTGACTCTGCCAGTTGTACAGGGACCAGCATATCCCTCCTTCATGAGAATAACCCTTCATTTCCTATGTTTTGAAATAGATATCAAGACAACAGCTGTGAGAAAAGGCGATGAGTATGTCATAAATGGTGGTAAGATGTGGACTACGTCTGGGTGCCAAGCGGACTGGATGTGCCTACTGGCAAACACCAGTGAAGGACCTCCCCATCGAAATAAATCTCTCATATGTCTGCCGATGAATCTACCTGGTAATAACACAGAACTCTTCATCTTCAAATTTGATTTTATTGGTGGTTTAGTGTGTGCTCAATGTAAGAAGGAAGGGTGTTTGAAAGAAAGGATTGCACCCATAAATGCTCTTCTAAGTTAGTCGTGGGAATTAAGCAAGTTGTGAGTAGGTTGTGAGTTTCTACAACCTCTGCTCTTGCAAATACAAGCTTTGAATGGGAGCTCAGAGAAGATGGACCTGAGCTGCCTCAGTAGTTGCTGACTTTGTCCTTATTGGTAATGAGTTAACATATAACTTGGAGCCAGAATCTCCCTGAATTTCTAGATGAAGTCACTTATCAGCCATCTGCATGAAGTCCTCCTTGTGATTTTTCGTGAAAGGGTCAGAATGCAAATGCAATACTGCTTCTCTGAGATCAGTTTTCCAAAACCAACAAAGCAGACAACGCACCATTACAGGCAGATCAAATATTGACTTGGAAGTTTTCAGCTACTTTGTTTATTCCAAAAAAACATGTGAGTCGTTGCAGCTTTAGTGGGTATTTGTTAGGTCACACAGCCTGTATATAGATCTTTTTTATCTGCGGTAAATAGGTTTTGAGTAGAAAAACTGCCTCAGTCCCCTGAAGCTGATGTTCAGAAGTATGAAAGTCTTCCTAGAAACAAAATTTGCACTCCTCAAAGTGTATATGCTTTCCTTCTTCTGTGTGATACAGATATTGACCTCCAAAAGGGTCACTGTACGAAGACTGGTGACCTTTTGAAATGAAGTATTAAGACAGTTGATTGTCCTTAATGGGCAGATCATATCAGAAGTGAGATTTTTCAGGAAGACAAAGAGGAAAAGCGTGAAAAAGGCTGCCATTTGACACAGATGTGAGGAGGAAGCTCCAGGTCTTTTGATACATCCTAAGGATGTCTGTCTGCCAAAGATTGTGCTCCTTGGAGGGCAGCAGACCAAGACTGTACAGGAAATGCCTGGAAGACGTCAACGAATGATGCACTTTGAAGCATCTATAGATGTATGTGTGTCAAAGCTCTAGAATGAGTGCAACGGAGAGTGAGTGTGTTAGGTCTGACTAACTGCTGCAGTCACCAGCCTATATGTCAGGGTAAGGAAGGGATCCCTGGCACAGTGGTAACTCATTCCTTGCTAGCAGCTGGAAGCATGTGGGAGGCCAGTACAGCACTTTTCACAAAAATCTTAATTGTTTCATCCTTGTATAATGTGGTGATAAAAAAAAAAAAAAGAAGAAATTCCCAAGTCTGAAAGTGAATTATTAACTTCAGCAACTGGTAGTTTATTGGAGAAGTAGGATTTGCTTCTTCTAATTTTAGGTGTGTACACTGAATATTCTGAGGTGAAGCAAATCATGATCTGCATTTGATAGACACTGCTGAATACATTTCTCATAAAGGGAATTTGGATAACAGTGTGGATTCACAGTAGATATCCAAATTAGGTGAATACTCCTCATACTAATGATGTCTTTTAAAAAAAAATCTGAATTTCTCATATGATGAAAGAGAATCTAACAAGTTGTAAAAAGTCTGTCTGTAAGATAGATAGATAAATAGCTTGCAGCCCTAATCTGGTAACTATTTCTGCACTAATTTATCCTTTGAGCCCTCAGATAACACTAGGGTAGATTGCAAGGAGGAGATAATAAAGAGAAGAGCATTCAGGAAAGGGGAGAGAGCATGTTTCTCAGGTTGTAATTTAAAATATGCCTCTTTTCATTGGTAATAGCACTAAATGGTGTCAGGAGAGAGTGACTGCCTTTCTCTCGAGATAGAATATAGGAAATAAAGAGATTGTCGGAAGGCTGGGGGAGTGGGAGGAAATGAAAAGTCAAAGACACCTGGGAAGAGCTGCCCAGGAAGAGATACAGCAATCCGTCTCAGCGATAACTGGTGCAAGTGGCACAAATGGCCCTGTTAGAGTGATTTGAGTAAGTCAGGCACTTGGCCTTGCTAGATTGAGATTTGTGTATTATTGGATAGCTTGTGATTTATTTAATACAGACAAACTCCAGGAATTATCTGGGCAGATTATTTCTGCTGCTGGTGGTAATTTTGGTTAGAAGTCATTGACACACTTGGTTCCTCTAACCAAACTTGTAAGAGCTTTCTTCAGTAGTTGTTATTTTATGTGAATTGGGGGAAGTACACAGGAAGATTGCTTTAGCAGTATAAAGAACTGACAGCAGTTGTACTTTTTTCAGCAAAGTCCTTAGTAAACCATCCACAAATAAGAGCTGTAAGTGCATCTTCATAGTGGGGAGAGCAGTGATTGCATAAAAGCAGCTGGAAGTAGATCGAAGACATGATCTTTGAGACTCTAAAAGAAACTAAGCAGTAATTTCCAATGGGAAAAGATGTTCCAGAAATCATTTGGGCCTGTAAATGGCTCAGTGTGTGTTTGTTTAGCTCTGACTTTAGTACAGAAACAGACTACAAATGCTTTTTTTGGCATGACTGGGTGCAAATTGCTGGATCTTTTTCAATACAAAAAGCAAAAATTTTTATACAGCTGTCCTGATTTTCTTCTTGCATTGAGCACATACCAAAGCAAGTATTGCTAGCACATAATCTCTTAATAGATTGGCTGGTAGAGAAAATTCTTGAGTGGAAGGTGTGGAAGTCTATGTGGACCTTATTCTGAGAACAGTCTTGGCAATTGGAAAGTGTCAGCATTTCATCTCTGCAGAGAGAAGAAACTTTCCATAGCCTTATTCAATGCAGCCAGAGAGTGAATTTGAAGGGAATGACTGCCAACCTCTTCTGCCTGCAAAACCAAAGTAATTTTCACATGACCGAAGGCCTCCTGTCAGTAGAAGTTTAGATGTCTATATTAGTTCAGAAAGAGATGTTCACTGAGAGCTGTAAAGGATAACAAGGCGCAAACAAATAGAGAGAGGGACCACAACAACCTGTGTGGTGACCAACTCCTATTGAGCCACATTGGAGAGTAGCGGAGCATTGAAAAAACAAGTAGAATAAAGAGGAAAGTATTACCAGAATACCTCCTCATCACAAAACTGTTTAGAACACCATATATGTGAGTAGTAGAATGATTGGTTTTCTGTAAAGACATATATACTGATTTGGAAGACTGGTTTTCTATGTATATAGACTTGGAAAATGTACAAATCCTCGTACCTGGTTCTTGGCCTCCATTTACCTCTGAAACATTCTTGATGTCCTTCCTGAATATTTACATTAGTCCCAGGAAAGTGAGGTGGTAAAAATTGATGGCAAGGGAATTCCCACAAGCCATCTGGATAATAACAAGAAAGAACTTATAGCTAGGAAAAAACAAACAACAAGAAGGAGGCCTACCTGGTGTGACTGAAGCTGAAGGCTGGAGTCTTACATGGCCAAACTCGAAGGAACTAGATTCGTCTCCAACAGACCATTGCCGGTGGGGTCAGTCAGTGCTGTGTAGGGAGATCTGTGGGTAAGTAAACCCTCTTCACAAGCATGTCCACATGAAAACTTAGAGGAATGCATTGTGAACCCTTCTATGACTGCTTAGATGACCTAAAGAATATTTTGTAGGCCATCATAAAATAGTTTTAACAAAGTTTACAGTTGATTTGGAATTGTTGGATGTTCGTAGAAGTTATGAATTCAAGTCTTACCTTTTTATTATTAGGAAAAATTGATGTGGTTGTAAGCTCTCTCTTCTGCAAGTACCAGAAAAAATCATCATAGACTAGAAAGGAGAGGATAAATGTGGAAGAGAGGGAAGGAAGAGGATTTCCAGGGGTATAAATTCTCTAGTTGCAGCTTAAAACAGAACTCTGTTTTTGTCATTATTAAATATTTCTCTACTGTTTCACAGCAGTGCAGGCACGCAGCAAATACTGCTAAATTGAATCCCAGCATTTTATTGTAGTGCATTAAAAATCAAACACAAGCAAATAAATATTGCATTATTTCAAGATGTGCATGAAGTAAGATTATTGCTACTAGTAAACAATTCTTATTTGGGGACATAATAAAAAGTGGGACATTTACAATTGCAGTTTCTGATTTGCTAGTTAAATGCAATGGAAAACGTCTTAAAAATAGGATGTGGGTCATTTTACTCTCAAATTCCAGAACACTGTCCTATTTTTCCTAAATGTAGATTTCACTATAGTATTGGCACATATCTTCACATCTGCAAACTTTGCTTTCTCAAAATGCTATATACTTGTACACAGTCCTATTTTTTGTGGTCTTTCTAATACCCCTTTTTCTTCAGGGATTCATATTGCTAAAAAGATAGACAAACTGGGCATGAGGTCATCAGATACAGCTCAGATCTTTTTTGAAGATGTAAGAGTCCCCATCAAGAATGTCATCGGTGAGGAAGGAAAGGGTTTTACATATCAGATGTTGCAATTCCAAGAAGAGCGGCTGTGGGGAGTAGCCACTGGTAAGTCGTCATTTGTGCTTCTGGGGCCGGGCAGGGACGCAGGGGTCACCCTTCGCATGACTAACAGCACTTTCCTTTTATTGTAAACTGCAATGACTTCTTATGATGTGTCTTGAAATCTTGCCTGGATACAGACAACCTTCCCTTTCTTTAGAAAAACTTGAAATAGAAAATATTTTGTGAGACATCACAGAGGCTAGTTTTGCCTTGTTTCTTTTTCTTGTTGCTTTTCTGCTAATAAAAAAAATACAGCATCATGCTATGTCTGCTACAAATATAGTACAAAAGCTATCAAAATATTGGCATGAAATATAAAGATGGTGACCTTTCCTGTAGTACAGTAAGCTATGCTGTTTATCCTGGATTTCAGAAAATTAACTTAATGGCTCTTACAGGATGTAAGAGCTCTGCTTTGTGGATCTGTTTTATATCTGTACACTTTAGACTTAAATGGTACAGCACCGAATTCCTTTCCCTAAAGTTAATGCTGTCATAGAGTTCCTGTTACTCTGAACTCAGGCTGTACTTGAATCTGTGTATTTGAGTTATATGAATTCTGGATATTCCAAGTAATGACATCCAAGTCTGAATTGTCCATTTTCAGTCTCCCAACCTTCCCCCCCACTCTGCAGTGATTGTTTCTTCAGTTTAAGTATAATGTGGTTCACTGTAAGAAGATTGTCCCTCTTTAAACTTCAGGGTTGTATAAATAATCTCACCATATTTGTGCTCCTGTACGTACCCTGTCTGTTACTGTCTGTGTGTGGCTGGGGAACTGGGAACTCAAAGAAGTGATTTTCTGATTCAGTGAACAAATAAAAAAATCACCCCCTGCTGTGGGTTGGTCCCAGACCAAATATTTTAGAGTTCAGATGCTTTAAAAAATCTTTGGTTTGGGCCAAAATTCTTATTTCAGTCCGATTAACTAGGAAATGTGACAATAGCAAAGAACGGGAGGTTAAACTTGCAAGGGATGCCACTGCAGATTCAAGCAAGGAGGAGACATGGCCCTACTGCTAGTCCTGCTTTAATTGAGATGTACACAGCCTGTAAGGAAGTGCATTGTGCATTTTTATGCTCAGTTTGAAGTCTAAGTTAAACAAAACAATCAGAAACTCTGGATGCAGTGATACTCCCCAGGCAGCAAAGTAGCCTGCTGCGTTAGTCATGCCCCAGGCAAAAGTGACGCACACTGACAGCATCAAAACACAAAGTCTGGCAGGTTAGATCACTCCTGTTAAAACCACTGGCAGCTTGGTACTGTCCAGCCTTGCACAACTACCCGTCACTCACCGTGCTCTGCCAGGAATTGAAACACCAGATTTCAATTCTTCTTTTTGCCCAGAACAACACAGCAGGAGCAGAGAACGGGGTGAGCAGTCTGCATCTTCACTCTCCCCACCATGGCCAGGCAGGGGCCATTAAGGAAGAAGAGCCTTGGAGCTCACCGAGGGAGAGGGAGCTGCCTCCTGTGGCACAGTGGCTGGTGTGTTATACCCTTGCTGGGCCCTCTGGTTTGGCTTTCATCCCCTATCTGGTATAAAATGTATGAAAGCACTGGAAGTAGGGACAAGACCCATGACTTGGGCCAAGTTACAAACTTCAGAGGTAACCAGTTGTGGTAAGCAAGAGAAGAGTAACATGTTCGGAAGGGAGCCCAGGTGCTTGATGGTTTGTTACACCAGGACACTTAGCTGTTAACTTCTTCCAAATGGTTTTACATATGTTTAACCACAAGTGTTTTGCTGAAGGCTCAGATGTGCAAAGCTATGTACATCCCTTCAGCAGTTTTGTGATTAGGTCTGCATGTGTATCCTAGTCCTCACTTCTGGCCCTCTGAAGGATGCTTCTATTCCTTACCAATTCATGACTATTCATGTGACATCTGCTTTTAAACACTTTAGGGACAAGTCCTGGCGTCCTCACTTTCACTGCTCCCTAAAACTTGGAAGAGGCAGTTGACTGCCATTCTTTTCTTTATTTCCTTTTTGGGCATTGTTGGGTTTTTTTTCTGTTGGTGGTGTGTTTGATGGGTTTTGTTTTGATTTTCTGCACTTTAAGTATCAAGTATCATATGCTCCAGCCTTCTCTTTTTCTATGAATTATCTTCTTTGTGAACAGATTTCAGAATGTGTAGGGAGTTTCCTTCCTTCTTCACCTTCCTTTTTTTTTTTTTCCCCTTTTAAAATTAATTTTCAGTAAAACAGATTTAAAGTATAAATGTTAAACTAATTTCCTGGAATTGCAAAATTTGGTTGCAGGTGTGGTCTTTTCTTTCGAGTGGCACATCATCAAAGATATTGGTAAAAGTCGCTGTGTTTCTTGCAGAGAGGAGCTGTCACGTATCTTTCCCATGTTGTGACACTAGGTAAACACCATCCATTTGTGGACCTGTTGCACTGATCATAGGAAAAGAATGTTGCTATGGCAAGAAAGCAAACAGGTTTTTTATGAATTGCTTAACTTGGAGGCAAAGAGGGAGTTCAGTGTGTGTCAGAGAACAGAATGGTGCTTTTCTAATGACTTCTATCTGCTTCTCTAGTGTCAGTTTTACAAGCACCATTGAGTCATGGCCAGTAAGCAGGATGACAGATCCTTTTGCATGGGCAGCATACGTCCTTAAGAGACAGATTGCTTGGCTTGGAGCTCACTGTACATCTCACTAGAGAGTGATCAGCCACAGCCTAAGACAAATATATTAATTTACTTTTGTTTTGAGAGGAGACGTAGCAAGGCAAAGTGTGCTTACAGTGAGCAGAAGTTTCAAGTGGAAATATCTAAGTTGGATGGAGGTATGAGGAAAAGATTATTCTACATCTGGCAACTTCAAGTGTTTCACAATTCTCAGCTGTGTAGTAGACTGTGCATTCCTTAGACTGCCCTAGAGTGACGTTTCCTGCATATGCTCTTGGTTGAAACCCATGGGGTCAAGTTTGAGGATGTGGAGAGCATTGTATGACAGAAGTGGAAACAAATATACAGGGAAAAAAAAAAGTTCAGAGAGAAAATGAGTTTCACTGTTAAAAACAGCATCTCTTTGTACTTATATGACTGGCAAAGTATTACATGCTGTTATGTTGTACAAGGCTGTTGGCAGTCATGGTGTTCATGATGTGCTGCATTTCATTGATGTTTGCTGGACAGCTTTGCCATGTTACAGCTATGCTCATAGCTCTTAGTAGCTGTAGTCATAGCATCACAGGATGGTTTGGGTTGAAGGGACCTTTAAAGATCATCATGTCTAATCCCTCTGCCATGGGCAGGGACATTTGTCACTAGATCAAGTTGCTCAAAGCCCCATCCAACTGACCTTGAACACTTCCAGTGATGAGGCAACCACAACTTCTCTGGGCAACCTGTTCCAATGTCTCAGCACTGAGAAGAGCTGATCACCTTACAGAATGTGGGAACAGCATGTGAAAAATAACACTGTGGAAGAGCTGGTGAATGATCATGGCAGGAGCAATTGGTGAGATGCAGAGTCTGCATATGAGAGCAGTATAGGAATGAAGTTTAAATAGGAATGATCTTGAAAACGATGCAGAAAGGAACATGAAAGTGCACCAGGCTCCTCTAAGGAACTGTCATATGAGTAACTGGCAGGTGGGAAAAGGGATTTTGTAGTAGTCCAGGGCTTGGTTGTATTTTATATTTCAGAATTTTGAGGTTTAGATTCTAACTGTGAGTGGATGTGAATATATATTTTTTGAAAAGAGCAAATGTGACCCTTCTCTTACAGATGAATTTGTGAACTCTCTCCTTCTCCCTGCCGTTTGCCATAGTGACATGGGTCCACATCTGCCAAACAAAATTTTGCTCAAATTTAGCACCTACTGTTAACCTAGCTAAGCTGCAAGAGACTGATAGCCTAGCCCTTCACTTCAAGGCTAGTTTGCCTTGGAAAAGAAACTTTTTCCTTTTCTTCTTGTTTAAAACAGGGTATCTCCAAATTTGCTCAAAAAGTAGCAGCGAACTAGTTCTCATTCTTTAAAACAGTGTCTGCCATCACACCTGTCTTCCAGCAGCATCCTATTTTGATTCTGTTTTCAGTAGAAGCACTGTTTAGTATTTCCTGAAAGTGGCTGTGAATCTTAAATTATTTTCCCTTCCTTTCTATACTGGGATCTGATCGTGGAATGTAGATGTAGTAAGCAGTTCATTTACATTCCTTGGTCTCTCAGTAGGTTTCTGCCTTCTCACTGAAAGCTTTCTTGAATTTACATTTCTACAGCATCCCTCAGTGAGCATCCTGTCCTGCCTTCAAGCTTTCTTTCCAGATTGCAACAGACCTTCAGGACATGGGTAGCATGGAAAGCAGGAGTTGCCAGAAGCTTTTGCTAGGGCCTCAAATGAGGCATTAAGGATAAAGTTTAGATACTTGTCATTACATACTGCTCTCTGTGACTTTCCTTTCCTCCTATGCTCCTCCAGGTTTTGGCAGTTTAGGGCTCAGGTGAAATAGGGATAAAGAAGCCTTCAAGGTACAAGGAAATACTTTTTTCAGAACTGAAACTGAAAACCAAGGGTTTGGAATAGTTTACTCTAGAAGACCTAATGTATTGTTTGTGCAATGTGAAAAAAATGTCTTTTTCAACTGGCTAAAATTGTGTCTTGTCCTGTGCTTTGCTTCTTCAAGTCCTGACACCACTGGAAACAGTAATACAAGAAACTATCGACTACACTCACCAGCGGAAAGTGTTTGGCCAGCCCATCCTGCACAACCAAGCCGTGCACTTCCGCCTGGCTGAGCTGGCCACCGAAGTGGAGCTCCTTCGCTCGCTGCTGCACCGCGCCGTTGGTGAGCTCCCACGTCTGCCTTCCCAGATGTGCTTCTCTTCATGAGAAGAACATTGTCTGGCTAGAGGAACATGGGGAGGTGATTGCTAGAAAGGCAGGCTGTGATCAGTGACTGTGTGTATAGCTGCTTTTTTTTTTTTTCTTTTTAGCTCTCTATGTGGAAGGCAATGATGTGACAAAATTTGCTTCCATGGCTAAGCTAAAGGCAGGTCGTCTGGCCCGTGAAGTGACTGATAGCTGTCTCCAGTTTTGGGGAGGAATGGGCTTCACCAGCGAGGTTCTGGTGAGCAGGGCATACAGGTAAGCAAATGGTGAAATAGGAAATGGCTTTACTGAAATTTGGCCTCTTAAGTGTCCTGCTAAAAGACTACCCACTTGAAAAGGGCAACAGCTCCTAGCCGTATGAATGGTGGTGTTCTACTGAGTGG